>JAQZBX010044536.1:0-21334 GCA_029593785.1 Cabassous unicinctus
TTGGACAGGCAACTTCTCCCAGAAACTCATCAACGACCCTTCGTTGGACTTTCATCGGAGCCACTGGTTTGCAGCCTGCCTGTGGAGCCTGGACTTGTGCATCCCCACGGTTGCGTGAGAGACTCTTTTAAAATCTCATATTATTGACGGATATCTCCTGTTGATTCTGTTTCCCGAGAGAACCCTGACTAATACAAATGGATTCTGAATTTTATCAAATGCTTTCTCTACATTGATTGTGATTATTATATAAATTTTCCTTTATCTTGTTAATTTGTTAATTTACATTGACATTTGTGAATTTTAAACCACACTTAGTTTCCCAGAATAAATCAACTTGTTAGTGATGCATTATCCTTTCTATATGTTACTAATATATACCAATTTATTAATTTTAATATCAAGGTTAGTTTGGCTTTATAATATGAATTGGGCATCATTCTCTCTCTGCTTACCAGGAGTTTACTAATTTTAGTAGTATTTTCAAAGAACCAAGTTTTGGAATTTTTGATCCTTTCCATTTTATGTTTGTTTTTAGTTGGTATTTTTAAGTCATTAGTTTTTACACTTAACTATATTATTTCATTTTATCTGCTTTCTTTGAATTTAATTTGCTGTTCTTTTTTAAATTTATTCTGATAGAGGCTTAGATCATTGTTTTTCAATTTTTCTTCTTTTCTAATAGGTTCTTCTAAGGCCATAAAATTTCATTTGCACATAACTTTATCTGCTTTTAAGAGATTTACTATGTCATAATTGACATGTTGGTCCAAAAATAGAAATCCCTTTATTTCTACTGCTTTTTAATTGCCACATTCTTGCCTATACTTGATTCTGTTTCTGGACTTTCTTTTCTGTTTTTCTGATGATTCCTGCAACTGTCCAGCCTTGTTTTACTCTTCCTCACTTTATAAGATGACTTGATAGCTCATAAATCAAGGCCCTCTTCAATGACATAAATGTGTAGAATTTCCTTCCCTCTTTTAGGACATTCATTCACAGCTACTAACTTTAAAGTAATCTTGACAGGTTTTCTAAAAAAATTCATTAAACATATGTTATGAACGGAATTAAAAATATAGACAGTTTAAGAAGATGTGATAGGTATATATTATATCTTCTTATCCAGGGACAGAATATTCCTCTTCATTTATTCAATAAATTTCTTAATAAATATTTCTCAATAATTATTTACATTATTTCTAAATAAATATGTATAGATTTCAATATAGATCTTAGATAGTTCTCATTAACCTTATTTCAAGGATTTATTTTCTAAGGATTATTTTTACATTGTATTGTCTAGTTACTACAAATATATAGGAAATTTCATTGACTTTTTAATATTTACTCTTTAACTTTATGTAGCTATCTGTTTGCTCTAATAGCTTTTAGTTAATTCTGTTGGTTTTGCAAATTTAAAAAAACTTACCTTCTGCAAATAATAATTGTCTCCTTCTCTTCAGTATTTACATTATTTCTTGCTCTGTTTTCTTATTACATTCGTTAATCTATCTCAAATATGTTGTGAACTGAAGTGATAGTAGGCATGGTCTTTTGTCCTGATTTTAATAGGAATTTTTTCAGTGTTTTAACATTATGTGCAATATAGGCTGTTTCATTTAGATAGATATTTACTGCCTTAAGCAGACCACTTTTCATTCTTGGCCTCTTCAGAACTTACTTGTATTTATTTATTTTTAAAATCAGGAATGGATGATTAATTTTATTGAATGCTATTTCAGCCTCTATGACTCAGTGATCTCAGTTCCAAGTGAAAGAAACGGACTCTGCCTGATTTAAACAGAAAGGGAATTTATAGAATGGATCCTGGTAGCCTAGCTCATTACCAGGAAAAATGGAGAACCAGGCTTGCAAAGTCATCAAGAAGGGCAAGAAAACAGCCAGGGTGGCAGCCACCATCACTCCATAAAACCACACAGTGAGGTCACTCCGTACGCTAGAAGACCCTCGACTGCACCTCCGGCACAGCTGCCCCGCAGCACCTAGAACCTGGCCACGACCACTGGCCACTGACCCTACTTTTCTGCTTAACTATTGTTTTATTCCAATCCAGTGTGGCTGTGTCTGGTTGGCCAATCCTAGGACATGGCTCATGCCCTGGATGCAGGAGAAGTTGGAAGAACAGGTAAATTCTCTTTACATTTTCTACTTCATGCTGATACTCATATACGGCACAGAAACATTGGAACAGGGTTCTGATGCCTGACAGTCACCATGGACAGACAAAAAGACTTATTGAACGGGTTTTCTCCTGTATCTTATTATTATGAAAATAATTAATAATAGACTCCCTAATGCTGCATAGCTAGAAAGTCAACTCTCCCTGGCCAAGGTGCATTATTATTTTAGTGTAGTCTTGCTTTCCAAGTGTTCGTACTGTCTTCTATGTTTATAATCAAGAGTGATCAGCACTGTTTTGTGCTAAGTTTAACAGGGTTTTCATAGTTATACAAAATGTATTGAGAAGATTTCCAGAGGCCCTGGAGCAGTTCACGTAAAAGAAGCACCATCTGTTCCTAAATGGCCAAGTGCTTTGGTTTAAATGGCCAGTAAGAGAGCCTGCTCTAGTATATTTTGGGATGGTAGTTCTTTGATGATACTTTCCAAATTTTTCCATGATTTATCTATTCTTCTTTAGTCGTGGCTTATAAAATGTCAAAGACTGAAATAAGTATGTTCAAGTCTGTGACATGTCAGCAAGAATTGGGTTCTGGTACCTGCACATGATTGGTAGTGATTGCTAACAGGTTATTTTTAGAGGTAGTTTAGGAAAATCCCATTCAGCTCAGTAAGGCTGTGACACTCCTTTGTTAAGTTACCCACGAAGGGCGTGTTGAGAAAGTGTCTGTCCGGAGATTGAAACTGGAGACCTGTGAGCCTACAGCAGTGCTTAGCTTGAAATAGAGAGTGTGTTTCTTTTTGATTGAATTGGCTTGCTCCCATTTGCCACAGTTCCCCAAACTCCCAGCCCATGTCACAAATTTACATTATCTCCCCAACCCCTGAAGGCATTTAAGTCTATTTCCTTTTATGGTGCCTTTTAAAGATATTTATTTTCTGCTTTGAAAATTATAATAATATGCATATTATACAATAAGTCAAACAGTACATTATAAACATGGATAATGGCAAAGCTAATCCTCTCCCTGCCACCTCACTAATCCCCTGGAGATAATCAGTGTCAACAGCCTGCTCTGTGCCTGCCTTCTATTCTCTTATTTATGTACATACACAAACATATATGTTTTCTTTGTATCGTTGTTTTTACTGGAATTGAATCATCCTATACTCAGTCTACAGGTTGTTTTTCCTTTGAAGTTTAATTGTGGAAAATTTCAAACATACACAGAAGTAGAGAAAATAGTATAACGAATCCTTATCAACCCACCAGAGCTTCAACAATTATTAGCTCAAAGTCAATCTTGTTTCAACTCTGCCCCCATCCATCCCTCCCAATTTAAACTATTATTATCTCTTTTTTATGTGGTATTTCCCCCAACGTTTTTATTTTTTAAATGTCAAATATATTTTTTAAAAATTGCAGGGCTAGTACAATGAACCGTCCATCTACCAGTTGTTTTTCATAAGTGAGAATATATTATGGATAGTAGATTTAAATATAACTTTATCCTTTTTTCTCTTCATTCCTTGACATACATATTTTATTTTATTTTTTTCATTTTTATAGCAACATTGTTAATACACAGAAGCAGGAGTTGGCTAAGATGCTTAAAGCAAGGTAACGAAGTTCACACAAACAGAAGGATTGAACCAAAACAGCTGCCAAGGGGAGGGAAAAAATAGAGGTTATCGGTACAATGGCCCAGGCAGGCTGTCTCTCATGCTTAGCTGGAGGAGCTCCAAAAACCGCTTCTGTCAGAGCACTTGAAACCCTAGCTTCAGGCACAGGCAGCTGTCTATGTGAAGTGGCCTCATCCTTCAGCGGCAGCGACACAACCACACATGGCACTCAGGCGTCCTCTCCAATGGCCAATCCTCCCACCAATGTTTCACTTAATAAACTGTTGAAACTCTAAGTAAATTTAAGTTCAACAATTTTTAGATTACTCCTTTTGAATTGCACGTTTACCACTAATATTCTATTTTTCTCCATTTTCCTTGTATTTCTAAGAGTCTGTACTCTGTATATTTTTTCCAAGAGTTATTTGGCACATTAAAGTTCATGACACTTATAGTTTCACTTTGGATTTTAGCTTTTATAAAGGAAAAATGACCCATCTGGCTGCTGATCCTAATAACAGTTACCTAATAATAAGTAACATTGCCTAGTCTCTGTGTACATCTCCCTTCATCCCCTGCAACAGTAGTTCTACTATCCTGGGGAAATTTCAATACCAACTATTTTTCTCCATGTAAATTTTTCCGTCATCAACAATGACAAATTATATCATGGACCTAACATCTGCCAAATTAGGTGGTGGTTAAATCTCCTTTCCAGATTTAGATGTGAAAGGAAGTTTGGTATGCTGAGTTTAAGACTTAAAGTCTCTATCAACTAATATTAACTAATATTAACATAGGGATCCGAACAATATAATTTTTGGATTTCCTGGATATGCTCATAGACATTCTAATAGGCTTAACATTCCTTTATCACTGTGAGATTTCAGCCTTGCATTTTTTATCTATTGCCACAGAACAAATTATTCCAAAACGTACTGGCTTTAAACAATAAGCATTTGTTATTTCACGGTTCTGGGTGTCAGGAATTCAGGAGTGGATAACTGTGTGGTTCTGTCACAGGGTCTCTCATGAGGTTGCAAATAAGATGTCAGCCGGCGCTGCAGTCATTTGAAGGTTAATGTGGGGCTGGATATTCTGCTTTCAACATGGCTCTCCTGTTTGTTTCCAAGCTGCTGAACAAATACCATACAGTGGGTTGGCTTAACAATAGGAATCTATTGGCTCACAGTTTCAGAGGCTAGAAGGCTTTCTTCCTCCAGGGATTAGAATTTCTGTCTGGCCAACAACCTTTGGGGTTCCCTGGCTTTTCCATCACATGGCAATACACATGGGGGTGCCTTCTTTTTCTTCTGGGTTCCAGCTTCTGGCTGCTTTCCAGGGGGTTTCTTTGTCTATGTCGAATTTTCTTTGCTTATAAAGACGTCAGCCATATTAGAATAAGGCCCACCCTCATTCTTAACTAATAATATCTTCAAAAGTCCCATTTACAAATAGGTTCACAGCCACAGGACCAGGGGTTGGGACCTGAACATGCCTTTTGTGGGGAACACGATTGTATTCCCAACAGCTTCCTCATATGCCTGACAAGTCAGTGCTGGTTGCTGGCAGGAGGTCTTTGTTCCTCTCACATGGACCTCTCCATATGGCACCTTGAGAGTCCTTATGACATAGTAACTGGCTTCCACCAGAGTGATTTGTCCAAGAAAGTACAAGAGGAATTCACAGTGCCCTTTATGACCTTGTCTCAGAGTGACACACCATTATCTCTGCTACATTCTATACATTAGAAAAAAGTTACGAAGTACTCACTTAAGGGGGTGGGGGAATCAGCCTTTTGAGCCTTTTGGGGGAGGAGTATTAAATAATTTGTGAACTTAATTTAAACCATGACAAGCACTCATAAACAGCAATAGTTGGAATTTGTTTGGGGATACAATACAAGAATCTTAATTTATATGAATTGTTCATCATTGATCGCTTTGGTCATCTATCTCTTCTTATTCTGTTCTTTCTGACTTTATGCATTCTAGCTTTTTCTTTCATTTTCTTGTATTGTAGGTTTATTGGTGATGAGTTCCTTCATATTTCTGAATGTCTGTGCAAGTTTTTATTTCAACTTTGTTTTTGAAGGATATTTTTTGCTGGGTATGGAATTCTAGGTTGACAGCTGTTTTTTGCTTCTGTTTTTGTTTTTTCCTGTGAAAACTTTAAAGATGTTGCTCCACTGTCTTCTGGCTTGTTTCTAACAAGAAGTCTGCTTTCATTCTTAATTTTGTTCTTCTGTATGTAGTGTGCCTTTTTTTTTTTTAATATATGGCTGCTTTTTTCTCTGATTTTGAGCAATTTGATTATAATGTGCCTTGGTGAAGTTTTCCTCATGTTCCTTGTGCTTGAGTAATTGAGCTTTTTGGATAAGTGGGTTTATAGTTTCATGCAGCCATTGTTTCTTTTAATATAAGTCCCCATTCCTATGGGGACTCTTAATTCCATATAATTAGGCAACTCAAAATTTTACCACAGATCATTGATACTTTGATACTTCACTTATTTTTCTCAAATTTTAATATATATCTTCTAATGCTATGCTTTAAGGTCTATAATCTTTTCTTCCTCAGTATCTAATCTGCTGCTAATCCCATGTCAATGCACACATT
The DNA here is from genome assembly GCA_029593785.1 of Cabassous unicinctus. Lineage (NCBI taxonomy): Eukaryota > Metazoa > Chordata > Mammalia > Cingulata > Chlamyphoridae > Cabassous > Cabassous unicinctus. The sequence continues at coordinate 6,384 of JAQZBX010044536.1, forward strand.
GTTTTTTCATCTTCCTGAGTTTATTTTGGGTTTCTATTGTACCCTCAGGGGTACAAATGAGCCTTAACGTACTCATTTTTTTTTCCTACCTACTTGAACATATGAAATATAGTTTTTCCCCACTTGTTGGTAGAAATACAAACTATTCCTGGCCCGGTGTGAGTTCTAAAGATTGTTACCTCTAATCTCTTTGGGTAGTTCTTTTGCCAGTCTCATCCACATTCACTGATTAGTACTCAGCTGAAGATATGAGAGTGAACCCCCTGAAAATATCTGGAGCCCTTTTTTTGTGCAACTCTTTCCTCTCCAAGAAGTTCTCTCATCTTTACTATTAATATTTTGCTTTTTGAATTCTGGTTGCCATGGTCTTACTGAATGATCAGTCCATTTCCTCAATTTAGGGAGATCACCAGGCTCTGCTTCAGTTTCCCCTCCCTGCACTGCAGCCTAGAAATGCTCTCTAGGCAATAAGCTGGGAAAATCATAGGGCTTACCTTGTTTGCTTCCCTTCTGCCAGGGGTCACTGTCCTCTGCTACCTGCTATCCAGTATTTTAAAACCTTTATGTATACATTTTGCCTAGCTTTGTGCCTGTTTAAGGTAGGGAAGTAACTCTCACCCCTGTTATTCCATCATCGTTGGCAGCAGAAGACCTTCCAGAAACTGGCTTTGAGAGCAATATTCTATATAGTTAGTTGTATCAGTTATCTACCACTGTGTAATAAACTTCCCCGGAATTTGTGGCTTAAAATGATAATCATTTATTTGTTCATGATTCTGTGCATTGGCAATTTGGGGTAGGCTCAGCTGGATAATTTTGCTTCATGTGCTATCAGCTGTGTTAACTTACGCATTTGAAGTCAGTGGGCAAGTCAGCTGGCTGCTGGCTGGTCCAGGGAGACTTTACTCATATGTCTGGCTTTTGGTGGTAGCTGTCAGCTGAGTTCCTCATCCTTGGCGGCCTTTCCATCTTCAGTAAGCTAAAGTAGGCTTTTTCACATGATGACAGAGCATACCAAAAGTCCATTCTCATCATGTTCTATTTTTGGCTGTGTGGATCATACTTTCTTCACCTTTGTCTACACCTGTATTTTGAAAGGTAAATATTTTTGTATTCATTATTATGACAAAGACTGCCAGTGTTCATCAATATCCAGTTCTAATCTCCGTCCAGGGCTCAAAGCTAAGCTACATTTCTTAGCAATCCTCTCCCCTCCTTCTCCCTATGCCCCATATCCAGTTAGAACATTGCAACTTCCCAAAAGAATGTCAGCCTTGGCTACAAAATAACCTGTGCAATCTTCCTCATGGACATTCTTTCTCCCTCCTCTGCATGGCTGGAAGTGAAGGTCTCCAAGACAGTGGAACCATCTGTTGGAAGAAGCCCAGGTTTCCAATCATGACTTGGAGAAGAGCTACCCAGGACAGCTTACCCAACCAGAACATCCACAATGGACTTTGGGTGAATGAGAAATAAACCTGTGTTGTGCTAAGCCACTGAGATCTTATACTTGTTTGCTACAGCAACTAGTTAATGCAGTTACCTTCAAGTTCCAGAAGTATTCTTTAAAAAAAAAAAAAACAATTTATTGAAGTATATCATTCATACATGAACATACATAAACTATAAGTGTTCAGTAAACATCGTGAACTTACAAAACAAACATGCCTAACATCATACAGGGCTCCCACACCCCCCACACACACACAAACACCCTGCATTGTTATGAAATATTTGTTAACAAATCATGAAAGAGCATCGTCAAAGTATTACTACTAACCATAGTCCGTATCTTCCTCCCCTATACGTTTTTTTTAAGGATTTATTTATTTATTCACCCTTACCCATTTTTAAAAAAATTCTCCTGGTTTCAGTGAAAGAGAGTTTCAGTAAAATATTCTTCCTCTTGAACTTAATGATCTTACTCCATTTTCCTGATTCTGCATATTTTTTCCTTAACACCCTTCCCCCATGAGGGCTTGAACTCATCCTCCCTAAGGGGGTGCTTTTCAGACCTGGCATTTGACTTGCTTTCTGATTCTTTTCACCTTCCACATAATGTTGTTACCGTATTTTTTTAAAATATAAAGAACACATATACTATTTATCTGGACATATATAAGTATTAAATGGGGATTGGCTATAGAGTGAGCAAAAATTCTTATCCATATGTCTTTCATTTCTTTAGACAAAAAAACTCAAATACCAGATACCTGAAACTACTTTTGGATATATTAATGTACATTAGTGGATTTTGATGGAATGCCCTCCTGCCTTCCCATATACAGCCAGAGGCTGAGCAATAGGCAGCACCTGTGAGCCCACGTTACCCTGTCCAATTAACATTTTTCTGGGGAGGCTTGGTTGGATTAAGGTATAATTTTCCCCAACTTCTCTTGCTCTAAATCTTTGAACCCATGGACCAGGACTGTGTAGAATGACTTGTTTTCTATATATACTCTATCTAGCATGCAATACTATCAAAGAACATTTTTAATTTGAAGGATCTACACTCACCTGAACATGGCTAACAGTAGAAGAGCATCTCTGAGGAGAGGTTGGGAAATGGAAGTGATGTCCCTCTCTTGTAATACCTGGTAGCTAGAGAGAGGAGGGCTGTTCAGGCTTTGGGGGGGGGGTGTCATTTTGGATGTTAGGGATAATAATCACTAGGCACCAGGGTGCCCAGGCTGGGGAAAGAGCCTGTTGTGCTGCACTACTTTGAACAGTAGCACATTTCTGGTTCTCAAATGTGAACCAAACACAAGACTTTGAACAGTAGCACATTTCTGGTTCTCAAATGTGAACCAAAGATCACAAGACTCTTGTGGACTATTTTGGGCAGCATAATACCACAGGGACTTTTGTCTGAGTCTGGGTCAACCAGGGAGCTCAAGTAATGCCAGAGACTGAAACCTCTGCCAGCACTGCCATTAAATTTCATTTAGAAAATAACAAGCGATTGTGTTTCTTACACCCTGCATGATGGAGTAAAATTCATTAGACAAATCTTGCTGTGAAAACCTTAGGCAAGTCACTTTGTCTTTTTATCTCAATTTCCACATCAGTAAAATAAGGCAGTAACTCTGACCTTGGAGGGTTGTTTTGGAGATTAGAGATTGAATGTGTAATGAGTATGGTGTTCAACCAGATCTCAGCCCATGATGCTCTACCAATATTCTGTGGGGTTTTCTCATTCCAGCTGGTCAAAGAGATACCCATTAAGGTCATTACTTGCTGGCAAGCATTTATATTCTTCCACATTCATTTTAATAGAAGTTTGCAACCATGCATCTATGCAGACTCACCAAAATTTTGATAGAACTGACTTTTTAGTCTTGGATCTGTGGGTGGGCTGCTCTGCCCTCAAGAATTCACTGTGGATCTTCCCCAAAGTAGAGGCTCCCCTTTCCTAAGATAAAATGACTATGATACCTTTCAATTATTTTTAGTCTCTGATTTAAAAGATATGTATAGGTATGGATAGAGAGTGTATTTTATCAGGTATTTTATTCACTTATACCTGAAGTCTTCTTAAAAGAGGTTTAAGAATACTCACAAGTATCATATCAATAAACAAGATTACTTGTTTATTACTTTAAAGTTTACTTACTTTAAACTTTAAACTTTACTTTAAAGATAACTAGGTAAGGAGGGTGGGCAAAAGGAAAACAAGGCAGAGAATTTGGATGTCAGATGGTTTCAATAAAATATTGAACATGCTTGGAAAAAATATGTCAAATATATATAAAGCATATTAATAATAATCTTAATTATATTCTGTATATATTTTACTCAGATTAAAGTTGGGTTTTTTTGGTCTTTTGCTACCCAGTAAGTGAAACTATTTTCAAAAGAACACCTCAAAGATAATGGAGTTTTTATTATTTCACACTAATCTGTTATACTTATTTATCCATAGAGTAATTGTGACGCTAAAATGAATTTTTATGCTGCTATTTATCACAGGAATTTAAAAAGAATATTCAACCAGGTTTTTTTGTTGTTGTTGTTGTTGTTTTGATTTTTAAAATTTTACTTTATTTAAAAATAATTGCCTAAAACAAAATTTGATTGATTATTTGGTGGTTTAAACCATATAGAAAAGTATAATTTATGGCAAAAAGAACAAAATAAAAAAGATGAATAAAATCTCTATTACTTTACAGTTCTACTGTTTTAAGTTATGTGGTATATTATTTTAAGTAGATGGTGATAAATTAAATATGCATAAAATAATCAGTAGGGGGAAGCGGGTGTGGCTTAGTCAATAGAGCTCCCGTTTACCATATGGGAGGCCCCAGGTTTGCTTCCCAGGGCCTCCTTGTGAGGGCAGGCCGGCCCGCGCGCGGCCCGGTGGGCTGATGCAGCAAGACCTCACAACAGGAAGCGGGTGTGGCTCAATCAATAGAGCCCCCATTTACCATGTGTGAGGCCCCGGGTTCGCTTCCCAGGGGCCTCCTTGTGAGGGCAGGCCAGCCCAAACGGCGCGGTGTGCTGATGCAGTAGGACCTCACAGCAAGGGGGAGATAAGCAGACACGGAGAAAACACACAGCGAATGGACACAGCAAGCACAAGCAGCAAGGGGGGGATAAATAAATAAACAAATCTTTAAAAAATAAAAATAAAAATAAAAAATAAAAATAAATAAAATAATCAGTAGGGCAACCACTAAAAAGACAGAAAACAAAAATTTGAAATATAATGGATTAAATAAGGAAATCATCCTAGTCACCCACAAATAGTAAAAGGATGTAACAAAATGTTATAAAAAGCTTTTATTTGTTAAATTTGATAATTTAGGGAAGCGGGAGTGGCTCAGTGGATAGAGCCCCCGTTTACCATATGGGAGGCCCCGGGTTCGCTTCCCGGGGCCTCCTTGTGAGGGAAGGCCGGCCCGCGCAGCCTAGTGGGCTGATGCAGCAAGCCCTCACAACAGGAAGCAGGTGTGGCTCAACCTATAGAGCCCCCGTTCACCATGTGTGAGGCCCCGGGTTCGCTTCCTGGGGCCTCCTTGTGAGGGCAGGCCAGCCCGCGTAGCGCGAGGGGCTGATGCAGCGGGACCTCACAGCGAGGGGAAGATAAGCAGACACGGAGAAGACACACAGCGAATGGACACAGCAAGCACAAGCAGCAAGGTGGGGATAAATAAATAAATAAATAAATCTTTAAAAAAAAAAAATTTGATAATTTAGAGGGAAAGTACAATTCCATATAAACATTTGAATAAATGGACAATTACTTTAGTCCTATTTCTCTTAATGAAATTGAATTTTTCCTTAAAAATCTTCCAAATGACAAAAAAATTGAAACTGTTTTCCAAATATGAAAATCTCACCTTTCCTTCAGACTGGAATGTGGATAGAGGGCTGTGTGAAACCTCTACAGCCCTGCAGAAGTGGACAACATCTTGGGAGATAGCAGAGCAATCACATAAGAGAAATCTGTGTCCCAGGATTACTTCAAGGGAAAAAGCCATCCACAAAGCCAAGTCAGCTCAGTTCTTCATGGTCACACACAAGGACTATACATTTTCCTTTGTTGGACCACTCTGTTTCTAAAATACTATCTCTCCCCTCAACCAGGTTTTGACAAATTTTAGCCAACAGGTAAATCTTTACTGAGAAAAAATCTTATTTACTTTATTTTAAGAACTGCTGTTTTCTTAAGGGAAATTATAATTATGTCCCCAAAGCATCAATATCTTCAAAAGAGAATATGAAGGAAGCTCTTTCTCCATAGCTTTAACATAGCAAATTAAACATTCTATCAAAAAGAAGGCATTTTCTCCTGATAGTTCTCTGAAAGCCCTCTGTGTCCTCAGAGCACACTGTAATCCAATTGCAAAAGGAAACCACTTTTACAGATTCCTGCCCACTCTGGTGTGCAGTCAGAGCTACAGAGGTAACATTATTGACAACTTAAATGAGTAATTAGTCCTAGCAATGCAAATTTAAATCTCATTTTCAAGTGTTAAACATCTTTTTTGTCAAGGTATTTTGGATCTGTTGAATCAAATTTTTTAAATAATTTTTTTTGTATTTATAAAGTCAGGCATCTTTTTAGAAAATAAAGCTTCTTACTGGCTTGCTTTTCTCATGTAACATTTACGTAAGCCAGCATAATAATTAAATGAACACCTGCAAACCCTCTACTCAAATTGCAAACTAAGACCTTCGCAGTATTGCTGAAGTTACTGGTTTGATCCTCTACTATCACACCTTCCTGCCACTATCCTGAGATTTTTGTAGTTTTCCACATATGCATGGGTCTCCAACCAACATACTGTTCACTTTTACTTGTTTTTGATACTTGAAAAATGTTATAACACTTAAGGTAGTCGTCTGCAATTTGATGATTATTTTCTCAACTTTTTAAGCTAATTGTGTCTAAGATTCATCCATTCTGTTCCACTTAACTGTACAATACTAATTTTTCACTACTATATAACATTTCATGTGAATATTCTACAATACATTTATTCATTCTCTTGTTAATGAGTATTTGGGTTGTTTCCAATTTTTGAAATGTCAAATAAGGCTGCTGTGAACTTTTCTGTACATGACTTCTACAATATATTCAAGAGCTTCTCTTAGTTATATATCTGGGAGTGGAGTTTCTGGATTGCAGGAAACTCGCGTGTTCGAGTGTAATGTCAAATTTACACTCCCATCAATAGCGTATAAGTGTTTTTGCTGTTTTACATTCTTACTAACACTTGATATTATTGGAGCGCTTTGTTTTCACTCATTTAATAGAATATATTCTTGTTTTGTATATCCCTGATAACTAAACATCTTTTAATCTATAGCTATCTATCATCTATCTATCTAGTGATCTATCAGCCATTTTTGTTTTCTTTCCTTTAAAGTACCTGTTTGTGCTTTGCCCATTTTCCCATTAAATTGCCTATCTTTTTTTCTCACTAAATCATAAGGATCCTTTACATTTGTGGATTTTAATCTTTCATCAATAATATGTATTGTAAATACCTTCTCTCAGAGTGTGGCTTATCTTTTTATTTTCACTATGTTATCTTTTGAAGAACGGTAAGTTTTAATTTTAATTTATTTAAGTTTATGAATATTTTGGAGTCTTGTTTAAGAAATGGGTTTTGCCTTTAACTCAGAAGAATAGTGTCCTTTTTTTCCTTTTGAAATTTAAAATATATACCTTGTATATTTAAGTCTCCAATCCATTAAATTTTGTGTATTATATGAGAGAGAAATTCACTTTCATTTATTCTATGTTGATAAGCCAATTATTTCTTCCTCATTTATTGTAAGACTTATCCTTTCCCCACAGATAGATAATTTCATCTCTGTACTATATCAAGTTTTCTTATATGCATTGATCTGTTTGTGGGCTCTTGATTTTGTTGCCTTGATCAATATGTTTAATTCTACATGAAAAACTTATTTTAAAAATTGCCATATTAGATTGTATATATGGTAACAGAATAAATTAAAAAAAAAAAAAATCCATGGAACTCAACTATAAAACAGTGAACCCTAAGGTAAACCATGGACTTCAATTAATAATACAATTATAAAAATGTGCTATTATCAACTGTAAAAAAAATTACTATTCTGGAAAAGTGAAAACTATAAGGACAGAAGTCAGATCAGAGATTGCCAGGGGCTAGGAGCAGGGCAAGGGATTGATTGACTATAAAAGGGCACAAGGGAATTGGGGGAGCGGGCAGGGAGGTAATGGAGACATTCTATATTTTAATTGTGGGGATGATTATAGAACTGTATACATTTGTCAAAAACTCAGAACTGTACTGAAAAGGCTGTATTTCAGAGTATGTAAATTATACCTCAGAAAAACTGACTTAGAAAAATTTCTAACAGTAATAATAATTTGACATTTTGTTATTTTTCTTCAATAATGTCTTTACTATTCTTGGGTTTTCACTTTTCTGTAAAAATTTTAGAATCCTATTTTAATGAGTTCCATCAAAAATGAACCTGTTGGGTTTTGATTGGAATTACACTGAATCTATAGATAAATTTGGAGGAAGTGACATCTTATCTATGAAAATAGTATATTTTATCTATGAAAATGGAGGTTTGGTTGTCTTTAATTTAATAAGTAAATATTAAAACTTTCTATGCCAAGATGGGCTGGATTATTAAACTTTTGTCCCTTGTTCCAAGCCCACCCTCTCCATGCAAGACTGTAACTGGGTGTGTTAGTCAGCCAAAGGGGTGTTGATGCAAAGTACCAGAAATCTGTTGGCTTTTCTAAAGGATATTTATTTGGGGTAAAAGCTTACAATTGCAAGGCCCTAAAGAGTCCAACTCAAGGTACCATAAGAGGTACTTTCTTTCCAAAGTCAGCTGCCACATGTTGAAGCAAGATGGCAGGCGATCTCCACCTGGTCTCTTCTTCCTTCTTCATCATCATCCCAGCTTCTTCCTATCTCAGCTGTAGGCTGGCACAGGGTTCATTTCTTTCCAGCTTTATCAGCTGCTCAGCTGCTCTCTTCTCTTCAGCTGCAAACTAACAGGTGAATTGGTCATCTCTCTTCCCAGGCCACAGGATCAAAATTCTCTCCTCTGCTGTGTCTATGGAGCTCTCTCTCTCTTCCTGTGTCTTGAGTGAGTGTCCATTTATATTATCCCAAAGGGGGGTGGGGACTCAACCCGAGCTACACTTTACTGATGTAGCCCAATCAGAAGCCCTAAACTGATTTTATCAAGTAAACTTAATCAGAGGCCCCTCACCAAATCTAATGTAATCAAAGGGCATCACAGGCAGAGGAACAGACCAGTTTACAAACATAATCTCTCTCTCAGAGATTCATAAATAATCTCATACTGCCACATTGGGTCTCTGCAAACTGTATTTCTCCTTGCCAGATGGCTACCTTTTAAGTAGGGACATTACAAGGAGGATGAAAAACAGGAGGAAGGAGATGAGACTTGATCTTTGCCCCAGCTGGCCTCAACAGTGTCACCCTAGCAATGGACAGGAGCAACTGATTCCAGGATAGTTGGGTCAGTTTCAGCTTTTTCTTCACTCTCAGTTCAAATTTATTATCTCTCTTTTCAGGTTTAATTACCCCCTGTGTACTAGCCCTTCACGGAGGCCTGAGACCCATTCAATGGGTCCCTTCTTCAAAACTTCTGAGGCATCAGCCAAGCAGTGCCCCCTCTGACTTGTGTATAGAAATGCAATCTTGATCTTACATCCAGATATTTTGCTATACTTTCTTATTATTTCTTGTAGTTTTTAGTAGATTCTTTTGGACTTTCTACATAAACAATCATATCCTATACAAATAATGAGAATTTTGTTTTTTCTTTTCTATTTCTTTTGCCTTCTTTTCCTTCTTTTTTTTTTTCTCTCTTACCCTGCCAGATAAGATGTCCAGTAGAATAAGGGATAAAAGCAGCCATAGTAGGTATTTTTGTTTTAGTCTGGGTTTTGAAGGAAAGACTTCTAATGTTTCAGCACTAATAATGAAATTTACCTTAAGATTTTTGGAGACAGTTTATCATTTTAAGGAGTTTACTTACATTCATAATTTGCTTTTTATCATGAATTAGTGTTGAATTTTATCAAATGTTTTTTGAAAACCTATTGAGATGATATTTTCTTTTTAAAACTTTGTTCATCTGGAAGTGAATCATTTTTATAGATTGTTGAATGTTAAACAATCTTTTCATTTCTGAGATAAACTAACTTTAGTTGTATTGTGGTATCTATATTGGTACATCACTAGATTCTGTTTACAATTCTATTGTTTAGAATTTTTCATTTATGTTTACAAATGATATTAGATTATACATTTTTCTTTCTCATAGTGCCAGTTTCTGGATTTCATATTAAAATGAATTGGGGAGCAATCCCTTTTTTTTTTGATTCACTGGAAATTTTGTATAAGATTGAAAAGATCTGCTCTAATTATCATAACAAAGTTTTGTAGGACTTGACTGAAAACTCTCTGCGGTTGATGTTTTTGTGGGAAGACTTTTAGTTTCTTTATAGAAATAACCAGGCATTCTATTTCATCTTGTGTTAGTTTTGGTAAGTTATATTCTTCTCAGAATGTATTTATGTATATATTACATTTTATAATGTGTTGGCATAAAATTGTTCATAGCTTTGTGCCCCTTTTCATTCCTATGATTCCTAATTGTGCTTCTCTCCCCACCACACACACACACACACACACACACCCCTTGATCCATCTCGCCAGAAATTAGTCAGTTTTTATAACTTTGGCCTCAGTATCTGGCCAAAATATGTCATTCAAATTCTGCTTCAACCCAGATCTTTGGAAACCCAAATAGATAAAAGACTATTTCAATATCATTTGCACATCTCTGAATTTTTGCATAATCAGTGATTTAATTTCATGGGTTACCATAAGAGTAAGGATAATAAAAAATAGCAAATATTTATAATATTTTCACTATTTTTTCACTTTTTCAAAGAGGAATATAATGAACTTAGATCATCTTAGATGAATAGAAAACCAAAATGCTCCAACTTACAGCAAAAACAAAACAAAACAAAACAAAAAAAAACCATTTCCATCATTGTATTATTTATCTACTAAGACTTGAAAGCCTACAAAAACCTGAAATTTCACTTACTAAAACTTTTTACTCTACTTCCAGCAAATAAGTGGTGGAGCTCAGATTTGAACCCAGTCTTCTTCCAAGGTTCTTACCCTTGATGGTGCCCCCTGATTATTGCCTCCCTGATACCTCTGACCCAGGTACCTCTGGTGCCTGCTGGAAATATGCTGGGGGAGGGGCAAAAATGCTTTGCAGTGATTACGTGCTCACAAACCATTTTCTTGGGCAAATATGTATTAGCTCTCAGTCAGAAATGGATTTTCATGATTTCCAGGATCCTGTATTAGAAAAGAGGGAAGTTGGTAGGGATTACTCTGCTGCATGCTAAATACATCTGTAAATGGCAGATGAGCCCAAGATGAATGGGACCTTAAGATGGCCAGTTCCATCAAAGAATGTCAGAGAGAGTCGAAGCACTACTTAGGGCTCACACTCTTTTGAACTCTCCCAATAGACTAGACTAAGTGGTGACGATAAATGTCAGCTGCATGCATTAAAGTACCACTCCTTGCACACAAACCAAGTCCCAGGAGAACCCCATGTGTCACTGAAATGCTTGCTACTCCAAGGAACCAATAATCTTCCAGGGTGTTTCAGGGTCACGGCAGCCTGGATAAGAAGCCCAAGCTCATCATGTGTGTACTGCTGTGTTTCTTTCCCACAACAACCTATAAGGTCAACAGATTAACTTTGAGACGAGGTCTAGGACTTCTATGGAGTGAGAACTGGATACCCTGGAATTCTTACCAAAAATATTTTAAGATGGCAGAGGGTAGAGAAGTAGGATAAGTACTGTTGGGGAGGTTAAATATAACACTCAATCCCTACGTTCTTGTGTTTTAGGAATTGTAAGTCCATTCGTATATAGACCTCCTTGAGCAACAAGACCTTTTTTCCAGTCTCGCATGTTCCCTTGCTTTGGAAATGGAGAGAAATGGTTGGCATTAGCAAATTCCTATCTACACACACATGCACACACACTTTCTTCCAGGGAAGAGTGGCACTGAGCACAGGTTCCTTTCCTCCTTCCATTAGAAACTTGAGTCTTGAAGTTGGGATTCTTATGTAAAAATATTGTCACAGAGGTAGAATGGTGTCTTGGTTTGCCAGTCTGCATGACAGATACCCCATAGAATGTGGGCTCACGGTTTTGAGGCTAGAAGTCCAAAATCAAAATATTGAGAAAGCCTGCTCTCTTCTGGAGTCTGTAGTACAGTGGTGCTGGCTGCCAGAAATCCTTGGGGTTTCTTGGCTTGTCTCTCTACTTCCCATCACATGGCATTGTCCTCTCCTTTCCAGCTTCTGTGACTTCCAGGGTTTTTTTTAAATAAGATTTCCATTAATATGGATTAAGATCCACCCTGATTCAATTGGCTACAACTTAACTAAAAATAACATCTTCACAAGTCCTATTTACAATGGGTTCACACCCATAAGGACATGTATTAAGATTAAAAACATGTGTTTGTTGGTAGACATAATTAAACCTACCACAAATAGGAAGCAGGAGAAAGTGCTGTTGCAGAAGCCAAGGAAAGACAGAATTCCATAATTTGTAAGAGGCTGTCCACATTCTATTGCAGCCAACTTTCCACTGGATGAGTCCTGAAAATAGGATGCTGGATTTGGCAGTTAGAACATAGTTGGTAACTTTTGACACAGGCATTTTACTAACTGCAAAACCAGATGGTGATGGATTGAAGCGTGAAACAAATGGATCCACTGAATATATATTTCAGTTAGTTCAGTCAAAATTGAAAGCGAAATTTTAATAGGAAAAAAATAAAAGGGAAGGGAATTCCAGCACAAGGACAAAGGCACAGAGGAGAGAAAAGGGCTTTTTCATCTTTTTTATTTTTTAGAATGGAGATTTTATGTCATTGTCTTAATGTGAATTTAATATTTTCCCTCTCTTGGGAATAATTGCTTTTTAAGCCATGTCTTTAATTGTGGAATAAAGGGTAATAGAACAGAAAGTAATTTCTAGAGCTGCAGAAATTATGCCTTCTCTCTGGTCACTTATTCTGCTAACCCTGACCTCAGGGACATTGTGATCAATTATAACATGGCAGAGAAAATATTCTTCAGTAAAGGAATTTGTGGTCATTAGCATTTAATGGAAACATGCTTATTCCAAATGGGCTCTTTTTCATTTAAGAGTGTTTGGGGTAAGACTATTCTTTTTTTTTTTTTTTTTTTTAAGGACTATTCTTGTGATATGTAGTCCAGTCTTCTCTGACCAGCAATTCAAATAGTAGAAAAAAAGAATGGGATATAAGTGCTAACCTTCTAGGCCACCCGTTGCTACTTTTGCAGTAGCAAGGGATGGGAAGAGCTGTCAAAGGAGCAGACTCCCTAAATTCCTAGTAGAGACAGTTCACAAAGGCCATCTCAGCAGGAGAAGAACTCAAACATCTTGTCCCAAATCTCTTTCCATGCAGCAACTGCCACCAGGAAAAATATGGGCATCAGTTTGCCATGATAGTCTACGTTCTGCAGTGTTCAAGCCTCACTTGTTATTTATAACCCTGAGATCATCCCTCAAACCCCTCCCAAACTCTGTCCCTTACCTTTTAAAGGGTCACTTCATTTGTGTGTGGCCTTCCTGATATATTATTAGCATGAACCCAGAATCTATAATAAACACAACCATGAGGGAGACAGGCAGAGCTCAAATATGGTGGAGAACTTTTCCACATTTGAATGAATTCTATCCATATCCTTATTGTACATATATCTGAGACGTCTTTTCCCTTTTCTCTTAGTCAAACTTATGTATTCTTTCTATTTATCTCTTGCTGACCAAGGATACTTATTCACAGAAGACCTTCCCACTCTTTATAAAGCTTCTTACTAAATACTATTGTAGTTTTCATGACTATTTATACATGTCACTATAAATTACTATTGTTTTTTATTCTAAATCAATATATTTCCTTTTAAAAGAATTCTACCTCTTCATCATCCTACAACATGTTCTCATTCTTCAGACCTATCGCTGGAAGTACCTTATTTGAATATTCAGCAGTCCCCTAATAATGTTTAGCCCTTATGAAACATCTCTGGGTCCCATTTCAGTCCCAGAAGTAGGAAGTCAAGGTAGCCAGAAAATTGAATGAGGCAACTCCTTAGAGACTCTGGGTTTCCTTTGTCTCCAGGCTCAGCATCCTAATTAATATGCTGAAAACACCTTCTCAGCTCAAACTGGGCTTGGGACATTTGCAGAAGATGATTTCCCGCTGCCTGTAGGAGCAGCCAAATGAGCTTGGGCCTTGCTTTTTAAAAATCTTGACATTGTTGCTTGGTTTCCAGAGCAGCTTTCCATTTTCGCACATTCTTTGGCATCTTTCTTCAAGAGCTTAAAAAACTGTAGTGCTCTCTTTTGTTTTCGCTTCATGAAGGATGGGGATGAAAGCCTGAAGACTTTGCACCTGAAAGCGTTAAAGCAATTTGCATGGTGGAATATCAAATCCCATTGCTACTTCTTGCCAAACAGGAAAAAAAAATCAAAGCAATAAAAGGGAAAGGGGGAACATCACTGTTAGTAAATCAATCGCTTCCCGTACAATAATCCTCTTAATCCATCCTGAAAAAGTGAGGATAGCCCTCTTATCAAGGTTTTGAGTGATAACTATACCAAGGTCTGTCAATGCGCTCATGGCTGATAGTCCAGATGTAGTCCTGTTTATGTGGATTTCATGATCATCCTGTGGAAATGATCTACTAGTACAATTATAGGAGTACTTGGTAATTTTATACCTTTACTCATTAATATTAATTAGTGCTTGGAGGGGAAAGAGGACAGGGAACAGCTTCTTATATCCAAGCTAATTAACTTTGTCTAGCTTGTATGAAAGTGAGAAACCACTTTATTAAAAACCATAAGGTAAGCACTCCAGGGACTTTGATATTCTGCTTAGGCTAAACTGTTATAACATTTGGCTCTTTGCAGTCATCCTAGAATTGCCAGAAAAAATACAAGGATTGTTATCAGGAGAGTAAAGACTCCAGCAGGATTTCTGAGGCACCCACTCAGTTGGAGTTGACACAGATTTTTACTTTTGTGCCCTGCTAGACAATGAAGGGGAAGTTCCAAGCCACACATTTAGGGCATAAGGTCACAAGTGACAAGAAAGAGTCAGGTAAAGAGAAAGTTCTCAGCACTTCCTGTTTAGTAATATGGGCTGACTTGCAATCCGTCTATACTGAAATGGTGAGTTGAAAAACTTTTTTATCTAATGCCAAAAATTATTTTGTTTCTACTTAATAGTAGAAACAATTTGTTAACCAAAATTCCATTAGATATATCTCTTATGGTCTATGAAATAAAGATGACAAAAAAAAAAAAAAAGAAA
>JAQZBX010044537.1:0-21330 GCA_029593785.1 Cabassous unicinctus
CCACCTAAAACCTCTTCTTCCTGCAGCCTCCCCTGTCTTGGTAAATGGCAACGCCATCCTATCCAGGTGTTCAGGCCAAGTGTTGGAGTTGACCTTGACTCCTCTCTCTTTCTCTCTCTCATCTCACATCCAATACCTCAGTAAATCCTGCCAGCTCTACCTTCAAATAAATCCACAATCAAATCACCGTGCTCACCACCTCCATGGTACCCCAAGCCTCCATCACCTCTCAGCTGGATTATTGCAATAGCCTAGTAACTTGTACTCCAGCTGCCACCCTTGCCCCTAAGGTCTATGCTCAACAGAGCAGCCAGGGCCATCCTTCAAAAAGGAAAGTCAGGTCACATCACCCTTCTGCTCCCCATCTAACTCAGAGAAAAACTCAAAGTTCTTACTGAGGCAGGTTACTACAGGGTAATGGAGGAGAAGATGACCCACAACATGGCCGACAGACAACATGGCTGCAAGACCTCATTGGGACCTTGAATTTAACCTTGAGGTCCCAGTTTCTCTTCCCGGGATCTCCCCTTGGCCCCGGATATTCTAAAAAAGCCTCACCATTGGCCCCCACCATAGGTGGGGTAACCAATAACCACTGGGACCCACCCATTAGTAAGGGAGTAGAATAATTAACAGTTTAAAAGGTAATCACATGAGGCAGAGCCCGCACCAAGTCTTGGTGTGTATTTCCGTCTTTCTCTTCCATATATCTCAGCAAGCTCTGTTCTTTCCCCAGTTTTCCAAATAAATTCCTTTTACTGGCCTAACTAAACTGGCGTGTTCATAAATTCTCTTATGCATCATAGCCAAGAACCTAAAGGAATCCAGTGCTTCTCTGTCTTCATTACTATGACCTACAAGCAGAGTTTCTATTTAGCTGGTTAATTTACTGAAATACTTCCACTCCAGCTGTTAAACTGTTATGACCCTGTGTACCTTCCCTCACTGGCCCACCTTCCACTACCTGCCAGACCCTGATCCGCAGCCCTCCTGTCCTAAGGAGGCTGTGGCTGCCCCACCCACCACCCATGGCTGCACTTCCTAAAGTTGCCCTGCATGAAAACGGCAGCCTCCATGGTTTACTGTACAGATAGTCACATTTTGAATATCACTCAAATACAAGACTCCCCATTGCCTCTCTTCCACAAGACTCTCCCCTGTTCTTTCTGCTCCAGCTGCACCACCTGCCTTTCATTGCTTGACCGTATTGCTCTCTTGAGAGGGGAAAGGACCTGGGTTACACCAGCTGATTGGGCACTGCCCCCATCCCATGGTGCTTCCAGGAGATGACCCACCCCCACACTCGACCCCCTTTGAGCATCACTCCTCTTGCTTGTGACAACAGACTGAGAATGACTGATCTAGAGCAGAGGGTTTGAGGGTCAGGGGACCGGGCTGAGAACCCCTAGTCGAGAGGGAAAACCCAGGAAACCCCTCCAAAAGCTAGGCTGGGAGGAGAGAGATGGGGCCCTGGGAGCACAGGCAAGAGTCCCTGAGGTCCTGAGTGAGGCCCTGTTACCTGTCTGAGCCCCAGAGAAGGGGAGAGGCCCACTGCCCCATGAGAGGCAAGCTTTGCACTCAGGACACGACTCGCCGACCAGACACAGCCCTGGCTGCCTGCAGGGAAAGGCAGTCGTGTTCAGATGCAGCCACGAGAGCAGGCACTCGTGCTCTCATAAACCATAATAACCACATACTCAGAGTCGAGACTCTTCGTGACATCCAGGGTGGTGGGGATTGGGCTGAGCGGGACCGTGGCTGAGCAAGCCCCTGGCCCCACCTCATGGCTGCTGCAGCCCTGCTGCCAGCTCTTGACGTGGCCCTGGAACCGTGGCCTCCTGACCAGGGGCCGCTCTCCAGAGCAGGGGCTCCTGGGCCCTCGGCCGCCTGCTTCCTTCTCAGGCCCGGAAGGATCAACGCTGCCACCTCCCCACCTTGCCAGGCCACAGAACAGCTCCCAGGGTGCAGACCGGGTGCTCTCCAGTTCTGTCTTCAGGCCTAGAAGGGAGGGCCACAGGGTAGGGGTTAGGGCCCACTGCCTGGGTGAGGGCTCTGAGGCCCAGCGTGGGGAAGCAGATCATCCTCAGTCACCCTGCAGGGCAGAAGCCAAGTTAGCCAGAGAACTCGACTCCTGATATCTGGGCTCACAGCCCACACCACAAGCCAGCTGCTCTGCTGTTGCCTCAGCCCTCAGGGACTGCTTCCAGTCAAACCAGCTCCAGCCACTGAGACAGGCTGCCCGATTTAGCCACTTCCCAGGGTGGGGCAGGCAGCGCTTCCCTGGGCTTTGCTGGGAAGCCCCTTCCTCTCCTCCAGACACAGACAAGGCCCGGAAGGCTCAGCACTGATCCAGTGGGATACCTTCCTGTCTCCCACAGATCAAGGGCAGCCTCCTGACCTGGCTTAAAATCAAATCCTTCTTCAAATGAGAAGATGAAGGCGGCGGCAAACCCTGAGCTGGGAACCCGAGGCCTGGGCTCTAGTACGGCTCTGCCTCCTGTGTGACCCCAGGCAGTCACTGGCCATCCCTGGGCCAAGAGTCCTCACTGGATGGGGAGGGGTTGGGCTAGATGATCTCAAAGGCCTGGACTCTGGAGCCAGGGCAGCTCCACCATCGTCCACTCGTGGACTGTTCAGCTAAAGTAGACATCAGGGGTCATCCAGTTCCATCACCACTCCCCTGCACCCCCCACCACACAGTGCCTGGAACTGCCATCCCAAGCTGTCCCCAACCCACTATGGTAGCTCAGACCCAGGGGCTTCAAACACATCTGCTGGCTCAGCCTCAGAACGTCCTAGATGATATTTGGAGAATTCCCTCCAGGCAGAGCCCCAACCCCCACACCTACAGCTGTATCCATAGGACAGTTGATCCAGCCCCTCCCTGGACCCCCATTCTACCTGTCTGGGCTCCTCAGTGGTGTATTGCTCAACAAATATTTATTGAGCACCTACTATGTGCCAGACACTATTTTAGGATATGGCATTCTGGGGATTGAGAGGCAAACAAGTGGGCAAAAATCCCTTCCCTGGAAGAGCTGCTATTCCAATGGGTTGGTCACACCAGGACAAGGTGCGGCGGGGCCATCTCTTTCTTTGCTCTGGACAATAAACTTTCTTTCAACTGTAAGGTCCTCAATGGCAAGGGCTACGATTGCATCATCCTTGATCCCTCAGAACCCAACACTTGTTCTAACATTCAGAAGACCTCACTGAATGGATGAGTAGAGGATGGATAGGCAATGAATGAAAAGATGTGTGAGTGGGAGGAAGAACGGCTGGTCAGATAGATGGAGAGATAAGTGGATGGATGGATGGATGGATGGATGGATGGATGGATGGATGGATGGATGGGGGATGTGTAGTTGGGTGGATAGATAGAAAGAAGATGGAGAGACCTAATACACAGATAGACCAACACAACATTAAACTAGTAAATATTGTTGGGAGGTTATGCCCCTCAAGTGACTCCACTGAGCTGTCTGTTGCCTAAAGCCCTTACCTCTTCTAAGTCACATCCCCTTCCCAGTCTTGCATAAGAAGTAAGGATGGGTCTTTGCCTCTCCTTCATTTCTCCACCTTCTCAGGACCTGTTCCCAGAGGCCACAGGTGCCTCAAGAGTAGTGTAGGAAACCAGGTCATGAGAGCATCTCTCCACTCCAGGCCTGGAAACTGAGGGCCAAGGGGAAGGGAAGAAGCATTTTCCCACCTCACCGTGGAGTCTCTTCTTGCTCTGGCTGAGGGGCTGCATACTCGACTCACCTCCTCCTCTCATATTCTTGCTTTCTCCTTCACCGACTCACCCACTCACTTAAAACCTACCAACAGGCTCTGTGTGGGAAACTTGGCAGGAAAGTGAAGAGATGGCCCTTCTAGAACCTTTGTCCTTAGAGAGCTCAATCAGAGCTAAGACACACTCCCAATAACTATGTCAATGTCTTCAGAGAGAAGCTGGGCTATGGGAGCTCAGGGGAACGTCCCAGCCAGTGACAGGGCCCGGGGAAGGCTCTGTGCCCCCTCAGGGTGGAGTTTGGTCTGGGTGTTGAAGTGGACCTGTGATGAGAGTCAAGATGAGCACTGGACGTAGAGCAGCCTGAGAAAAGCCTTTACGGTGTGAAGGTGAGAGTTGTGTTTGAGGAAGGAAGAAGGTAGTGTTTGGTGACTGGAGTACCCGGCATAAGGAGGAGAAGGTGAGAGCCAGAACAGAAAGGACCTCGATTATTGGGCAAGGACCTAACCCCTGGAGCAAGGGAGCTGCTAGACCATGAGGGCCTGTCCTACGCCTGCCCTACTTGCCCCTCTGCACTCTACATCTCACCCACCATCATGAGCAGCTGGCACACACTTGGCCACATGGCATCCTGGTTCCCAACATGGAGCAGATGCTGTTTGTTTACTTCTACTTTGGACCCAGACCAGAGGCCACTGCCTGGGTATTGTTAACTCAGGTGAGCAAATAGTTCTGCACCATTTCTCCTACACTTCTGTCCCTTTGGAGACAAAGAACTATCCCCAAGACTCCCCAGGGCTGGAAGGAGCCTATCTGGCCACCTGCTTTGTCTCAAGAAATGCCCAAGTACTCTGCACTCTGCAGGGCCAGCTCCTCCACAGCCTTTATCAGGCTGTCGTTTCTGTCCCTGGCCACCCTCTTACCCAGGGCCCAGTAAAGAGGCAGCAGAGGCAGCTAATCATGTGGAGTGGCATGATGGTTCAGGAAGAGCTCCCATGTCCCAAAATCTCTCCCCAGTCCAGACGTGTCGGTGCCTTCAATTCCACCATTTGTGGAATATCCCTTAGTGCTCAACATCACCCTCTTTATTTACCTATAATTTTTTTCTCTTTTCTTTACACATACTTTCTCTCTTCCCAGAACAAGTCCTATACCCAGTTTTGAGGGAGATACAAAAACCTTTGGAGTCTGAGGAGAAGTGGGCATGATGAGAGGGCCCTGGAAGGGCCTTTGGGGGAAGGAGCCAAGGTCACACCTCACCGCCTTGTCTGGTGTTGGCAGAGCTGAGCCCGGAGCTAAGTGTGTGCCCCAGGATGGGCTCAGAAAAGGCAGCCTGGCTGATCCCGCTGTAGGAAGAGCCTGGGATTTTCCTGAAGCCCTGTCCTCAATCCTTCCCTGGGAAAACAAGAAAGGAAGGGGGAGGCAGAAGAGAGACAGAGACAGGAGGGCAGCCCTTGCTGGCTCAGCTCAGGGATCGCTCTGCTCTTACCTGGACAAGCCCTCCCAGGTCCAGGCTGCCCCCACGTTCCCACCTGATGCCAGTTTTCTCTCCCAGGCTCCAACCAGAACCTTCTGGACACCTCCACCTGGATGTCCCTCAGGCACCTCTCACTCAACATTTCACACCTGATCTCGGCACCTCCCTCGTGGCCTTGCTCCTTCTCTTCTGAAATGCCCATGTCAGAGACAGCCTCATCATCCCTCAAGGTTCCCCACCAGAAAAGGGGGGTGTCTCTTGGCTCCTCCTATGCCCTCTACTCTCATAGTCGATCCTGCAGACCCCACAATACTAATATCGCCCTGGTCTGTCACCCCTTCTCCATCCCTGACCACCCAGACTCAGACCTCAGCACCTGTCACCTGGGCTTCTCAAAAGCTTCCCTGTAGTCTTGGGGGCGCCCAACCCCCCCTCCAATCCATCATCCACACGGATCACCCATAACAGCCTTTCCAAAATGCAAACCTCACCATTCCTCCCCATACTCACAATCCCACCGTGGCTCCCACTGCCCTCAAGATTGTCCAGAACACCCCCCAGTTATACCTTAAGTTATATCCTAAGACCCAGTCCACCCACCCAGCACTTCAGCCACACTGCACTTTTCTCTGGTCCCAGGCCTGAGCCTTTGCTCACATGTCCCTCTGCCTGGGTTGCCTTGCCCTTCCTCTCCAACTGCCAATATCCCCTCTATACCACTTCCTACAGGGAGTGCCTCGAGACTGCCCACAGGGTAACCCACCCCTCCTTAGGCTCCCATCTCACCTAGTTCACTCTCTGGGCACTTCCCAAATTCTCCTTGGGTCCCCTCTCACCAGAGTACAAACAGGTGTGCATGTTATTTCTCTCCGTGTCCCTGTCTCCCCATCCTGGGGACCTCAGTGATTTTTACTCAAACCAACAGACAAATGTTAAGACGCCAAGCTCACTTCTGGCCTAAGAAGTGGCCTCGGATGGGGCAGGGAAGGCAGGGCAAATGGGCCACAGTAGACTGGGGCCCCACCCCAAGTCCATGCGAACCACAGCTGGAGTGGGGGGCCTTCAGATTTAAGGGTCGCAGAATCAGCTGAGGCAGGAGGCATCTGCAATGGAGGCAGCTCAAGGGTCAGGAGGTGTGAACCTAGAGAAGCACCTTCCCAGCTCCAGGCCTCAGTATCCCCAGCTGTGAAGTAGAGGTAACCATTCCAGCTCTGCCCCATCCCGGAGACCACAGAGTGATGATGACAAGGATGATGATGAAGCTCAAAGTGACAAAAACAGTCATGATGCTAACATCATTGCCAGGCTCTGTGCTGAGCCCTCTGTCAACATGACCCCAATTAGCCACCGTCCCATTAGTCAATACCATTGCTATTGCTCCCATCACACAGGTGAGGTTTGAGGGCTTGAATAACCCAGCCAGGTGCACAGCAGGCATGAAAGCTGCTGGTGTGAGTGAAAAGCATACCAATTGGTGGAATCTTTGGGGAGACAGACCATTGGAGGACACCTGGGGGAACCATTGGGGGCTATTGGGAGGTCATTGGGGGAACCATTTGGGTCCCAGACAACCTGAGTCTCCCACCCCTCCTTAGAGCTGCTCATCACAAGGATGGCTCCAGCAATCCCTCACCTCCTCCAAGAGCCTTCCTGGCTATTTCTGCCTCATTGTCCCTGACCCCAGCAAGGGGCCTCCCTGATTGTGCCAGTCATACTGCCCTCCTCAGATCAGCCCCCCAAGGACACAGTGCTGTCCCCGGCCTCACCCCCAGTTATACCTCATCAGGCACCAGGCCACCCCAGATGAGACTGAGTGGGTGTCAAGCCCCTGCTGTGCCCCTCAGTGCAGAGCCAGGCCCGAGCCTGCCAGTCCTACCTCTTCTTAGTGGGGGTGATCTCAGCAGGCTTCTTGTCCTGAAGGACAGCAGGGCTCCCACTGGGGACGATGACTTTCCTGCCCATGAGGGGCACCATCTCCTTGGGGTGGGAGTTCATGGCTGGAACAGAATCATGGGGCAGATGCTCAGGTTGAGGAGGTGGGGAGGAGCCGTGGGAGGCTGCAGCCCTCCATGTGGCACCACCCAGCCCCTACTCACAGCCCTGGGACATGGAGCCCTCTCCCTGCTTCCCAGGCAACCCATCTTTCTTAGGGATGGGGAGAATATTCTTCCTTCTCCAGCAGGAAGGGGAGCCCAGCAGAGCTTCCATGTCAATATCAGCTTGCCTCTCACAAGAGGCACCTCTCACCATCTCAAGCCCTACCAATACCCCTGTCCCTGGAGGGAATCCTGAGATTACCTCTGTTTTCTCAATGTCCCTCTCAGATTTTGTGTTCAGAACTCTCCTCAAAAAGGTTTGACCTCAACAGAGCAGGACTATCATATCACCTCCTTTGTTCTTGACACCATGCTCCTGATAACTAATCCTCAGGACCCTCTGGTGTTTGAGCTCTCTCAGCACCCTGGTCGTCTCTGCAGCTAACACACTGACCGTCTCTCGCTCTTACCTTCCCAAAGCTGATGGTAACAGCCTCGTGGCTGTCTGTCCATTGGGTTCACGTCTGTGCCTAAGGCTCCAGGAGCACACAAGCAGATCCCACCTGACAGGCCGAGAGGGAGCAGCTGAGCCCCCTTCTCCGAGTGAGAGGAGGCAGCCCCTCAGGCCAGATCTGCTTTACTGATTCTCAGTCTGGGCTGGGCCCTGTTCTGGGGTCAGAAGGGTATAGATATCTGGGAGAAGGACTGGTTCCAGCTTCCAATTGTGGAGTGGACCCTAAAAGTTTCTTTGTGGAGGATGGCAATGCAGGCAGAGGGGACAGCCTGAGCAAAGGGCAGGGGTCAAGAGGTTCAGCACGTAGCAGGGGGCTGTTATGGCTGGAGAGCATTATTCATGGGGAGAGCTGCCAGCAAGAGGCCCTAGAGCAGGTTGGGCCACCTTGTGAGGGCCTCGGACACTGGGCAGCTAGGGCAGCAGGGAGCATGGGGCCAGGGGCAGCCACTTTAGGGAGAGCAGGCTGGGGGGGTGGGGGTGGGGGTTCAGAGACCAGGGGTCTGAAAGGAGGAGGCCATGGTGGTCCAGCAGAGGTGATAAGGCCTGAGACAGAGCCCTGCAGGTGGGGAAGGGTGGGCTGGCCATAGGGGACAAGAGGGACAAGGGAAAGGGTTCTGTGGAGAGGAGGTGACTCTGCAGTTCTGGGGTCTGAGCTCAGCTTGAGTCTCCCTCACAGAACTCACTCAGAGACACAGGGGCAGAGGAAACAGATTTTTCTAAGAAGAGCTCAGCTGGGTGGGGTAGAGCTGGGGCCACTGGTCTTCCTGCCCCAAATGGGAAGTCTTCCTGGAGGAAGTGTCTGGAGCAGGTTGTCATCAGACTTGAGTCAAGTTTGGAAATGGGACCAAGCCCCTACCCCACTAAAAGTGAGCAACCTGGGGCTGGAGGGGCGAGTCACCCAGGGGAAGGTTTTGTTCCCAGAGTAGAGGCAGCCGAGGCAGAGAGGCTTGAGGAGGGGGCCTCAAAGACAGATGGGGGTGCCTGGATCCCTGCCCTTATCCCCAGGTCCCTGATGAAGATGGAGCCCATTTCTAGCCTCCTCAGTCTGAAGCGACCTGTGGGAAGATGGAGCTGAAAGGCTGGGCTGAGCCAAGAGAGGAGAGGGTAGAAAGCCTGTTTATTACCCCTCACTGGGCCTCTGTTGTCCTGTCTGAGAGATGGGCTGAATGGTCCCCCAAGGACTCTGTGGCCCTGACCCGTGACAGCTGATTGGTGCATCCTCCCAGCCCTGGGCCCATGAGTATGGGGAAATCCTGGGCAGCTAGGGCAGGAGAGAGTCAGGAAAACTCTGGACCAGGCTTGCAGCAACTATAAATAGCTCCCTGAGTCACCCTGTAAACTCTGCGTTCTCACCTTCCAGACTCTCTCGCCGCCCAGGCCCTCCATCTCTCTGAGATTCAGTTTCCTCACCTGGAAAGTGGAATGTTGTGCCTCCCAAGCCCTGATACTGACCCAAAGGCCCAGGAGCCACAGGGAGCCCCACCTTGCCCCAGGTTGGTGAGCCAGGCCCAGCCTGGCCCAGCAGCTGTTGGCACAGCACCTGTGCGATGCCTGTCCCCGTCCCTCTCAAGCTCCCATGCCACCTTGTGCCATCATGAATGTCCATCACGCTCCTGCCCCCAAGAGCCACTTCCCTGGGAGACCTGCTGGGGAAGCAAGAAGCCTCACCCTTACCACCACCCCCCAAAGCTATGAAACATTCTCCCATCCCAGGATACCCAAACCTCAGGGAAAGGTTCCTGGGCCCATTGAAACCTGTGTTCGCACACACCCTGTGACCAAGAGCTCCCACCTAGCTTAGCTTCCCCTCTAGACTGCCCAAGTGCCCTTGCAAACCCGCACCCCGAGGCTTATATGAGGTCTCTGCTCCAGGCTCCCAGGACCATGGAGGGTCTGGCTGCCGTGTGCGGCAAGGACTCACCCTAGCACAGTTGTGGGTGGCAGCAGCCTCCCTGGCTCTGGGATCACCGCATATCCTGGGCCCAAGGCCCCCTGGCGGGGCTGTGGCTGGAGCGTTGGGAGGCTCTCATCGCAGGCAGAGGGATGGCTAGAATGAGGCGTCAGAAGCAGAACTGGCTGGGCCGCCTGCCCTTGGCGCTAGGTAGGCCCCGCCCACCAGCCACAGCTGCAGCGCCCACCCTCCCACGTGCCCCAGGTGAGTCACCACCCACCTGCAGAGCAGCCTCACCCAGCCAGGAAGAGGCAGAGGAGGCCACAGGAGCTGAGGCTGCAGGTTCCGGTCCCAACTCTTCCCTATCTTGTATCTGATGCCAGGCAGGTCCTTCCCATCACAGGCCTCAGTTTCCCCAACTGTGAAATGGAAATCATAATACCTGCTTCCTAAGGATGCTGTGAGAAACCAAAGAGCATGGGGGTGGAAGGGCTTCATGAAAGTTCCCAAGGGCTGGCCTGGTGGATTCCAAGATCCAGCACCCACCCTTCATTAGATCCCTCAGGGTCGGAAGTCCCCATCCAATGCTTCTTACCAGAAGTCATGCACCATGGGCCTGGGTGTCAGACCCCCGCGCCCTTGCCTGGTGGTATGATCTTGGGCAAGTTATTTCTCCTGAGCCCCAGTTTCCTCATCTCAACTCTTGTAGGGCTGTCATGGGGCTTAACTGAGAGAACATATATAAAGGGCAAGAGCAAAGCCTAGCACACAGAACTCAATACATGATGACAGCTGTTAGCTATTATTGTTTTTGTCCTGCCAATTCCTGCTCCTAGTGATTACCCGGGCCAACTGCCTCCCAGGCCAGAGTGTGCCGAGAAGAATCTGTGCCCTCCCTCCTGGCCGTGGCTATAGCTGGGAAGGGGGTGGAACAAGGTCGGGAAGCCCTGCCTGCCTCCATGGCACTCAGGAATTGCACACCTGCTCCCTCCCACAGGCAGGGCTGGGATGGGAGTGGGAAGTCTCTGCTGGCAGCAACTGATGTAGCAGGGACTTCCCTGACTGCCCCTCGAGCCCTCATTGCCAAAACCTGCCAGAGATGGGGAGGAGGCAAGAGACAGGGTGAGGCTTCTAGGGATGGGAGAGCAGGACCTGTGGCCAATAAGGGCAGAAAATACAGCTTCGTGGGCCTAACAGCATCAGGTCCTACCAATCCTGCAGGTGGATGAAGTGGGTGGTTGCTTTTGAAGTTTCATTCAAGGGGGTCTCGAAGTTCCCACTTCCACAATTCAAAATGTCATCATTGTGCCTGAAATTCCACCATGAAGCCCAGCCTCGGGTGAAGTCCTCCATCTCTCCTCCTTCTCTTACTCAGTGGCCGCCTCCTGACTCAGTGGCCGCCTCACCCCTCCTGTGTTGCTTCTGACTGCATCAGAGCCCAGGAGGAAGAGGCTGTTGCCAAATTTCAGTGTTTTGCCTTGTCTCAGAGAGCAGGCTGGGCTGGTTCAAAAGAGCCCTTGTCTCCCACCAAAGGCAGGTGACATGCAGAGTAAGGGGTAAGGGGAACCCTGCTGCTGTAAGTTGGAGCAGGGGCCGGGTCAGAGCCACTGGTACCACCCGACAATGGAAGCTGCAGCTCCAGCCCCTTGGACTGGCCTGTGTCCAAGCCCTGCATCGTGAGAGCCCACGTGGGAGGCCAGGCAGGGAAGCAGGGGGGCAATGAAGGATACAGACCTGGAGGAGGTAGTCTCCACCCTCAAGGGACTTGTGGGCCAGGGAGAGATGGGCTCAGGCAGGTAAGAAGGAAAAAAAGGACTCAGACCTTCAAGGAGGGAGGAGGTTCCTTTCATGGGGGTAGGGGGTGGGTTCAAGGAAACCCATCCAAAGCTGGGCTTTGAAGGAGGAAGGGCAGCCTCCACGGAGAGAGCTACATGAGCAGAGGCACGGAGGCAAGAGACCCCAGCACGTTCCAGGAGCAGAGATAAGCTTGGGGCAAACTACGAACACAGTGGGGCCATCACTGATGGGGCTGCCAAGCCAGGCTGGAGCCGGCGGAGCGGCCCGGGGCTGATGAGGTTACTCTTGGCGCTACAGGAGGCAGGGAGTTACAAAGGGCTGTGCTGGCCCAGCCTCATGTGGCACACGGCCCGGGGTGGCCCTGGTGGAGATTCTGTTCCTAGTGTGGTCAAGCAGGAAACTGACCAGCAAGGCTGAGCCAGCACCCCAACAGTGTCTGCCCGTCTGAGCCCTGACAGACGTTTGCCCTGATGCGATTCCTGTCCTGTGTTCAGTCCACACAGCACAGTTCTGCCTTCCTCTGCCAGCGCAGACCCCAGCATTGCCCACTTGGCCTTGTGCCTTGCGAGTGACCTTCAGCACTCAGTCACAGCAGCCCCAATGCCTCGGAGCCTGGGGAGCTTAGCAAGCTGCCCTCCGCTCCCTGGCTCCTGGTTTCTTGTAGCAGCCGTGTCATGC
The DNA here is from genome assembly GCA_029593785.1 of Cabassous unicinctus. Classification (NCBI taxonomy): domain Eukaryota; kingdom Metazoa; phylum Chordata; class Mammalia; order Cingulata; family Chlamyphoridae; genus Cabassous; species Cabassous unicinctus. Next base: position 12,124 of record JAQZBX010044537.1, read on the forward strand.
CCACCTCTCATCAGTGACCTCAGAGTCATCTCTGACAGTGGATGGAATGAACGGAGCCTGAAGAAGCAACAGTCCCAGGAACAGGACCTTCCAAATTAGCTGTAAGTGTGGAGGAAAACGAGGGAGACAGGGCCGGGGCCTGGGCAGAGTGAAGGCAGGGAAAGGGAAAGGCAGCCTCTTGACATTCCTACCCCTACCCCCGGCAGCGCCTAGACACATACCCCAAGTGTACCCCGCTCTCGTCAGGCCTAGGGCAGAGTGGCGACCTTAGTTGGCCATGGGTTTGTCTGCCTGACATAGAGGTCGTCCCACCACCCACCGTGGACTGTAAAACACCCCACGGAGGACACACCAAGGAGGTGTCCCACAAGCCCTCTCCGCCCCCTTCACCCCTCCAAGCCTTGCAGACCCCAGGCCTGGGCAGCAAACCTACAAGTGTCCTTCCCCGGGGAGGAGGGAGAGGAGGGGTCTCTGAGGGGTGGGTGCAGGCAGGAGGGGCCAGGGAAGGGGAGCCAGGCAGACTCCCATCACCGGCCTGGGGTCTGAGCAGACCGACCCTGGCTCCTGGGCCAGTAGAGCTGAGCAGCCTCCCCAGTGGGGCTGTGGCTCATCCTGCTTCCAGGTGATGGAGTGAGAGACACAGAGGAAGATAAAGAGGCAGAAGAAAAAAACAAGAAAAAGAGCAGGCTAATTGCACGTGTGTCCTGTAAGCAGCAAGCAACCCCAGGTTACACAAAAGGTTGTAATCTTTTGCTTTACAAAAGAACACCCACAAGGGGGAAGAATAAAACTCCCACAGGATTCTTTACAGCTCAGAGTAAATTTAAAAGCAAATCCAAATGACATATTTGGCAGCCACACATTTTCTGAGGAAGGCCTATGATAAAGCAAGGGACGGGTGGGGCTCAGAGCAGAGCATGCTGTGCTGAGAAAGCAGAGAGTCCAGGCGCTCAGAAGGAAGCACAGAGCCGTGGCATCCCTCTCTGGCCAAGGAGTAGGCCGGCAGCCTGTTCTCTGCCAGGAAGCCTGGCCCAGCAGTTAAGACTGCCCAGGGTCAGGGCCAGGAAATCCTGTTTACTGGTTGTGTAACCTTACTAACTGTCCCAGCCTCAGTTTCCTCCTCTGTAAAATGGAGCTAGTGATGGCTACTTCACGGGGCTGTTAGGAGGCTCAGAGGCGATCCTGCACATCAAGCCCTTTGCATAAACACGCAGTACAGGAGTACTCCTCCTCCACGCCCACTTGCCATGGTCTGGCCACGCACACTTCACTCGAGGGCACCTCATCCACCAGCCCTGGGGCTCCTCTACTGAGCCTCATGCATGGAGACAGACATGATGCTGGAGAAGATGGAGGAGGCGCACCCCAGCCTCAGCTAATGCCATCCGTCCTTCCATGAACAAGTGTCCAATAATTCCATGACCAGGCAGCTCAGTCCACACTCCACAGACAGTAACACAATCCAGCCAAGGTCTGGGACAGACATGTCTCTTAACTTCTCTTCCATAAAGCAGGGATCAGCAAACTTCTCTGTAAAGGGCCAGGGAGTAAATATTTTAGGCTTTGCAGACCATTCAGTCCCTGTCAAAACTCCTCAATTCTGCCACCACTAACAATACATAAATGAATGGGTGTGGCTGTGTTCCAATAAAACTTTATTTATAAACACAGGTGGGGAGCTGCATTTGGCCCAGAGGCCACAGTTTGCTGACTGGAGTAGGTATATACATGAAGGAGTGTCCCCGTCCATGAGCCACAATTAAACATTGGGCAGAGGCCACTAGGCACGTGAGGTAGCGCATGTGCACACACTCACACACTCACACACTCACACACACATCTGCACACACAGGCCACATGAGCCAATTAGCTATGCCGGCCCAATGCTTGGTACAAAGTTCACACTCGATTCAGTTATATATTTATTTGTTTATTTATTTGATGAATAACAAGATGGATGGGTGGAGCATGCATGTACCCCTGCAGGGGAGTGGGACTATGGTTATTACAAATGCAAGATCACTGAAAAAATTCCTGCCAATGACTTTGGGATATGGTTCTGTACTTTTATTTGAATAGCAATAAAGCTAATGTTTTGGGGACAGTACTGTATCGCACGGATGGATGAGGTCATTCTGGCAGAGCTGATTCTGGCCACGCTGGCAGTGGGACCAGCTTCCCCCACCCTTTCTGGGGAGTAGATGACATCACACACACACCCCAGACCACCTGGGGCAGGTGAGATATTAAGCACAATAGGAATAAAGGCCACAGCATTTTACATCAAAGGAAGTGCCTTGTTCTAAAAAGTATTTTCCTGGACTGCATTTACTTTTTTTCTCCCAGTAATACAAAATCAAAGAATATAATGCTGTGACAGGTAAAGTAGAGGTTTATCATTCATGCTGTTTAACAAAATCAGTAAAAACTTAAAAGCAAGGTCATTTTCTGTTAGGAGAGTCACTTGGGGCCAGAGACGGTTGGATGCATACCTCTCCCCTTTCCCAAGGAGGAAGCTATTTCCTCCTGGGGAAAAAACACAATGCTTGTCCAGGGCTACCTTAGGAAAGGGCCAGGGGCAGGCGCAGACAGAGCACTGGTGCTCCCCGAGCAGAGCCCCGCAGGCAGGGGTCTCCTAAGGCCCTGCTGGAGAGCTCCCTGTGTGGGGTCCCTCACTTCTCCCCTACAGCAGTGGACTCCTTGAAGACCTCAGCATCTTCTGGCTTAAGGGACCCAGCAGAGGACCTCAGCTGCACTTCCTCAGGCTGGGCAGGGTGCCTTTCTCGAGTACTTGCATCTCTTAAAAGGGGAACCAGGGCAAAGTTCTTCCAGTTTCTCCCTGAAACTGAAGGATAAAGCATCATGATGCTTTGGGTTAGTAAAACAAACATGTATTTGCTGGCCCCACAAATATCGAGGTAAAAGGAGGCTGAGGAGGTCGGAAATTTCCTGAGGCTCAAGGATCGACACCCTCTCCTCTTCTCCTCACGTGCTCTGGCAAGGCCTTAAACTCTCCTCCCCCTGTCCCACCCTGACTCGCTCCTGACCTCACGAGAGTCCATCACTTGCACCTCCATCTCACCCCTGCCCAAATGAGAAGGTCCCCACAGAGCTGCCCTGGGAGCAGTTCAACACGGGGTCAACTCCTGAGTGATGACCACCAGCCAAAGAATGAGGATTGGAGGCCCAGGCCCCACTAGAGCCTAGCAGATTGGGAATGTATCACAGGGTACCATGGCAACACTGGGCCTCGAATGGGGCCTCGGGTGAGACCTGAAATCCCAGGAAGCTCCGGAGAAGGACCCAGTCATTGCCCCCACCACCATCTCCAGCCCCTCAGCTGTCTCAGAGAAATGAGGGCCAAAGGAGAGCTGCTTGTGCTCCCCTTCCATCTGTCAGTACCTGTACAGCCAAGCCCTCTGGTTGATCCCTCTGGAAAACCAGCCTAAAATTGCACTCCCCAGTCTCAAGCCACAGTCCAGGACCCCTGCTGGTGTCAAACTCTGGCCACATCTCAAAGGTGTCAGGAATGCCAAAGGCTGGCCCCATGGTGACCACTCCAGCCAAATTCTCCAGGTCCTGGTGTTTCCCCCAGGCCCACAGCCTGCCACTGTCTCCCAACCTCGGTGTGATGGCAACAGTTTTCAGGCATAGGACAACAGACAGGGGAAACTCCAATCCTTGAGACAAATGAAATGAACAAGGTGAGTCCCACGATTATCCTGCTCCCTGCTTAGGGACAACTTCCTGGACTGTGGTGCAGGAAGCTAGAGTCTAAACAGAGCATAGCAGTCCCTAGGAACTGAGGAGAAAGAGATAAGACTTTTGGGCAATGAAGCAACTAGAATCGGTATGGCAGGGCACAGGAGAAGAGAAAGAAGGGAGTATGGGGGTGGAGAATCAGAAGTCTTTGGGGGGAACCCACAAGTCCTTGGTTGAGAGATGGACTGTACTTGCACAAAAATTGAAGAAAAATGAATAAAGCCTCAGGGACCTATGGGACAATATCAAATAGTCTAACATACATATAATTGAGTCCCAAAATATGTATATATTTCATATATACGTATATATATATGTATATATGAAATATGTCTGAAGGTTTCCCAAATTTGATGAAAAATATTGATGTACAGATTCAAGAATCTCAGCAAACCCCAAGCAGGATAAATACAAAGAAAGCCATACCTAAGCATTTCTTAATCAAACTGCTGAAACCCAAAGATAAAGCAGCCAGAGAAAAAAATACTCATTACAGGAGAACAATAATACAAACAACTGTTGGCTTCTCATCAAAAACAATGGAGTCCAGAAGACAATGGAGAGACAGAGTTAAAGTACTGAAATGAAAAAAAAAAACAAAAACTGTTAACCCAGAATTCTATATCCAGTGAAAATATCCCTTGAAATGAGGATGAACTAAAGGTATTTTCAGGTAAATAAAAGGTAGGGGAAAACTAATCTATATTGATAAAAATGAAATTAATAGTTACTTGGGATGGGGTGGATGGAATTGACTACAAAAAGTTCTATATCTTTTTTTTTTTTTACTTTATTTTGTACATTTGATAATTGAAAATATAAGCAATTAAAAAGTAAACACAGGTGAGGGTTCCATATCTTGATTGGGGTGACAGCTGCCTGATTGTGCACATTTATCAAAACTCATCAAACTGTACACTTACAATGTGTGCATGTTATTGTGCGCAAGTTATACCTCAATAAAGTTGTGCTTTTCAAAGTGTATAAAATTTCAAAATGAGCTTCTCTATGAAGTAATATCAAATGTGAAAGATGCACTAGCATGCTATCAGGTAGGTTTGCCTGAAAAATTAGGTTCCCTACCACGCTCCCTCCCCCCAGAAAAGACAACTAACTATTAACACTTGATTCATTCTTTGTTCATTTTAAGAATTAGTGTACAGATATCATTATAACTCAAAATTTGTTAAATGTAAACTGATGTTGTTTTTTTTTAAAATGTGTCCTCAATTAGACCTTTAATTCACTGTTTACTCTTCAATGTTTACCATGTTACTATTAAATGATCTTTTTTCTGATAGTAATTTTCCTCATGGTTTTCTGTTCAAAATGTAGCCTTCACTCCTGTCATTCCCCCCCCCCATTTCTCACCCGCTTAGATGTGCCAACGTAAGTGTTCACGTGTACCTGTTCGTGTGTTCAGCCCCCCAGAGGTGTGAGTGCAGACACGGGGTGTGAGGAACAGGACAGAGGAGGCAGTGCAGCCCACACCCAGACTGGCATACCAGGGGTCTGGCTGGGGGCTCACCTGCTTCCTCTGGGGCATTGAGGGCAGGTGCCTGGGCCAGAGGTGCTGGGCAGAGCTGGCTTGCACATGCACGTGGAGCAGCCAGCCGTGCAGGCACGTGTGAGAGCGTGTAAGAATGCCCAGAACTGAGTGTGTGCACAGGGCTGGCATTTGGGGTCGTTACAGCACCCAGGTCCCGTGGGGGCAAGGAAAGCCCACGAGGAGTGGGGACTCCCAAACTTTACCTGCCCGACAGCGCACCAGCCAAGTGGACCCATCCACGCCACAGGGCCCCTCCCGTCACCCCTCACCTCTGCCTGACCGCAGCGAGAAGCTCAGGTTCCGCTTGATGCCCTCACAGTTGCCCGGGTCTTCATTGATGATGCCCACGTTGGTGTTCCAGGTGGTCCAGTTCACCTCGTCCACCCTGTGGGGTGAGGAGTCAGGGGCGCAGGGAGCTGGCAGCCGAAGGGTCACGCCCAGCGTCCCAGGCCAAGGCCTTGGCCCCGTAGGCCAATCCCAAGAAGCCCATAGATCTGGATGGAGACAGAGCTGGTGGGGGGAGAGCAGAAGGGGCCCCACCGTTCTGACACCGCCCCTGGAGACGTGTTCCCTGGCCACACTGTGCAGTCCTGGGACTTTAAATCAGGATTCCTGGTTCTGACCTTAGTCACTGGGTGGCCCTCTCCAGACACCTCACATTTTCCAGTGTCTGTGTCCTACCAGCTAAGATCTAAGGTGGTCCCTTACACCCAGAGCTGAGCCCTGGGGAGGTCCCCTGTGTTCATGGCTGACCTCAAGAAGCCTTGAAGCAGGTCTCTGCACCCATAGCTGGCTCTGGCTGGGGCCCAATGCCCACAACTAAACCCTGCAAAGGCCTCGATACCCATAGCTAGCTCTGGTGTATCCCCATGACCACAGCTGAGCCCCTGAGCTCCCCAAGCTCTGGTTCCTGCTCGGTCATTACCTGAAACACCACCTGTTGTCATCCTTGCCATCGGGTGTGTACCCCACCTGCAGCAGTTTGCCTGAGCGGAAGGCCTTCCTCATACATTTAAGGAAGCTCTTCTCTGTGTCCAGGATGGTGATGGCTCTCTGAGGGGAAGGCACAGACAGACCAAGGGCAGAAAGCCAGAGGGCGTAGCCAGGGACTGGTGCTGGCTGGCAAGAGCAGCCTCTCAGGAGTCTCTAACCCCAGACACCTCTGAGCCAGACTCCACGGTCCTCTATGCCAGGCTTGGTTCCACAACCACAGGAGACCAGCCAATCCAGCCCCAGACCCTCCCAGGTGCCTGCTGGGTGGGCAGGGCAGCCCCACGCAGTGTGTACCAGCCCCAAATCCTTCCCCAAGGAGCTCATGAAGGGGCAACACAGGGCAAGAGCAGGGCCTCAGGAGTGAGGCTGCCTGGTGTGAATCCTGCCTCTGCTCCTTACTAGCGGTGTGGCCCTGGACACAGATACCTAACTTCTCTGTGCCTCAGTACCGTCATCCAAAAATAGAGTATTAGTATCTACCTCAAAGGATTGTTGAGAGGATTAGATGAAATAATGTAAGTAGGACACTTAGAAGAGTACCTGGCACATAGTAAGTGCTTCTCATAAGAATGACACTTTCATTACTTTGGGAGGAGATGTGGACCCGGCAGCTCAGCTCAGCAAGGTATTGTCAGAGGCCCCACCCCATATTAGCTGCGCCTCCGGAGTCTGGTCTGTGGCGTCTGCCCTCAACTGAGTTCCTCTGAGGCGGGCACCCACGGGGCTGAGCCCTCCATCTCTCTCCCTCCCTGAAGCACCACCCAGTCCACAGCCAAATCCAGAGTCTGCAAACACGGGGTGAGCTCATCTGACAATGAGGCTCAGCACAGAAAGCACTCAGCAGGGAAACCATGAGGGGGGCCAGAAGGCTCGATCCCCCAGGCCTGGCTAGATCTTCTGCCCCCTCCTCCAACCCTGCAGGTGCTCTAGTGCCCAGCTGCATGAAGCAGCAGGCAGAGCGGCTGCCCCCCTCTTGGATCTACATGCCCCACCGTCCAGCCCACCTGCAACTTCCAGATGTTCTTGCTTTCCTGCGCGATCTTGTTGACAGTCTCGCCCATGAGGGCGATGAGCATGTTGAGCAGCAGGATGTAGGTGAGAATCACGTAGGCCAGTAACAGGATGATGAAGACAGCCTTGAAGTCGTAGTTCTCGGTGAACTCCAGATCGCCCATCCCGATGGTGAACTTGAACAGCTCCAGACACGTGGAGTACAGGCTGTTGTAGGAGCTGTCAAGCTGCCGGCAGCCAGATGTCCGCCACCTGTGCGATGTGGACTCAGTCGTAATGGAGTTATTCTTCCCGTCCTCAATCAGGGTCACCACCGCTATAGGACATGGGGAGGGGGAAGTGCAGCTGGCTGGAAGCCAAGGCCCCAGGTCCCATGATATACACACCACCTATCCCAGGATGGATCTGCAGTGGGAATGCTGCTCAGTCATGCAGCATCTTTGTGCAAATTAGGAAAAAAGCACCCCTTCTTCAAGATTATCAGAAAACTTGTATAATATACTATTCTGTTACAACAACTTTATTGCCATCTGTTAGAAAAATGCTAAAATAAATATACATATACAATAGGAAAAGAGCCACCTTTGTGCAGTACACAACCTGCTTAACCTTACATGTCAGTCCTAGCTCCACATCTACTTCCTTAGTCATACCCTGTCTGCTCATTTCCCCTAGAGGGTGGCCTAGAGCCAGCCCATTCCAGAGCCGTGAGGCTGAGCAGATCAGGGCAGGATGGCCTCTTCCCGCATTCTGCACTCTTCTTTGGGAAATGTGTTCTGCAGCCTGGGAACTTCTGCAGCAGTTGTGTATCACGGTTACTAAAAATCCAGTGTTCACTAACCCTCTTGGCCTAATCCCTTCCTGTGGCTACTGATATTCAGGGCCCACACTGATTTTTATTGGGTCCCTCCTAGTCAAAGCTGACCATCTTTCAATAGCTCTAAAACTGGCTGCAGGGTGGAGACAGGGGAGGGTGCACCATATAACCCATGAATTCCAGGACAAGGATGAGGATCAAAGCAGAACACATCAAAACCTGATGTGGACAGGCGCCAACTTGAAGAGACTCCCACAGACCAAATCTCAGACATGGTGAGGATCAAAATAAATGATTATAGCAAAGAATTTATCCCATTTAGCAAAGTGAGAATCCATGGGGGGAAGGAGGAATCCATGAGGACATACTGATATAAATAAATAAATGTAGGAGCATGGTAAGCTTTTCCTTACAGTAGAAAACCAACTAATAAATGTAGAAGGGATGATGGCGTTAGAAAATCATCATTTGACAACCATTATAGAATTAAGTGAGTCAGGTAAGAATCATCAATGGATGCTAAAACTATTGGATGAAAATTTGATAAAAAACAGCCTATTTACATAGTCTCAAAATATTTCCTTACAAGGTAATTACCAATTACAAACAAAAAAGATAGTAACTTTAGAGTGGAAACCTGGCACACCCACCAGAACCAAATTTATCAAATTTGTTTTCAAATTTATCAAAGTTATCAGCAGTAATGGAACAAACAGACAACAGGTGATTCCTGATACAAGGCACTGAGGAGGATACCACATGAATATTTTGATATGCTGGCCAAAAAAATGCATATCTGAATCTAATCATGTCCAAATTGAGGGACCTTGTACAAAATGACTGGCTTTTACTCATTAAAAACATAAATGGGGGAGCAGATGTGGCTCAAGCAGTTGAGCTCCTGCCTCCCACATGGGAGGTCCCAGGTTCAGTTCCAGGTGCCTTCTGAAAAAAACAAAATAACAAGCAAAACAAACAAAAAAAACAACTCAGGGAAGCCGATGTGGCTCAGTGATTGAGCACCAGCTCCCGGGTTCTATCCCCAGCCCCTGGTACCTCAAAAAAAAAAAAAAAA
>JAQZBX010044538.1:0-21343 GCA_029593785.1 Cabassous unicinctus
GGTTCCTGTGTGCCTTGTAGTGGAGTCATCCAGGATGGATTGCTGGCCAATTCCACCTCACCCTTTCTTGCAATATACACAAATAACTAGTGGGAGGGGAAAGTGGGCATTTCATGTCCCCACACTTCACCCCAATGCCCCTTCCAGCTTTCATTCTATGTGTAAATCTTCTAAGATATCACCTGAGCAGTTAGGACACTGGAATATTGCATCTAAATTTCACATTAACAAGATAGAAGACAACAGAATAATAGGGGTAACATAGACACAACATTGAATTTTAATGCTTGACAGTAAAATTATATATTTTGGGGAGGGTAACCATTTCATATTACATATTTACAGTCTTAAAGGAAAATCCAGCAGGGACTTAGGGATTTAAATGACAACACAAAATGTACAAACATATGCATTATAAGCATCCCAGAGAGAGAAGAGTAGGAAAAGGGAACAGAAGGATTTTTGAAGGGAATAATGGCTGAAAACTTCTCAACCCTATTTAGGGAGATGGACATACATGTGCAGGAAGCACAGAGCACCCCAAACAGTATAAATCCCAACAGACCTACTCCAAGACATATACTTGTCCAAACATCCAATCCTCAAGAAAAAGAGAAAATAATCAAGGCAATAAGGGAAAAGAGAGACATCACATACAAGGCAAGCTCAATAAGAGTAAGTGCTGATTTCTCACCTCAAACCATGGAAGCAAGAAAACAGTGGTGTGACATTGTCAAGGTACTCAAAGAAAAAAACTTTCAGCCATGAATTCTCTATCCAGCAAAGTTGGGATTCAAAAATGATGAAGAGTTCAAAATATTCACAGATAAACTGAAATTAAAAGAGTATGCCAGTAAGAAACCTGCCCTTCAAGAATAATAAAGTAAGTTCTACAATTTGAAAGGAAAAACCAGGAGAGAGAGAGTTGGACAAGAGTGTAAGAACAACTAAAAAGACAAAAAGAGAAATAAAAACAACATATGATATACATGAAACCAAAGGAAATATGGCTGATTAAAGAAATTCTTTGAGAGTAATTTCAAGGAATTTAATGGATTAAAATCACCTGTCAAGAGACACAGATTGGCAGAATGGAAAAGGAAATGTGACCCATCTATATGTTGTCTACAAGAAACCCACTTTAGACCCAGGGATTCAAGGATTGTGAAAGAGAATGGCTGGAAAACAATTTTATAAGCAAACAACAACCAGAAAGGGTGGGAGTAGCTATCCTAATATTGGACAAAATAGACTTTAAATGCAAAACTATAGTAAGAGACAAAGATGGACATTATATATTAGTAAAGGGGTAATCTTTCAAGAAGAAAGAACAATCATAAACATTTATGCACCAAATCAAGGTGCCTCAAAATACAAGAGGCAAACACTGAAAAGACTAAGTGGAGACATAAATGCCTCTACAATTATTGTGGGGAACTTTAATACACCAACATCTCGACAGAGAATCAATAAAGAAATGCAAATTCTGAATAACACATTAGAGGATCTGGGCCTAATAGATATATACAGAACGCTACACCCAAATAGAACGAGATATGCAATCTTCTTGAGTGCACATGGAACATACTCCAATATAGGCCACATGCTAGGCCACAGAACAACTCTCCATGAATTCAGAAAGATTGAGATTACACAAAGCAATTTCTCTGACCACAGTGGAATGAAATTGGAAATCACTAAGGACCAGAGAACCAGACTGGGCACAAAGATATGGAAGTTAAACAACACATTCTTACATAACAGTAGGTCAAGGAAGAAATCTCAAAAGAAATAAGTAACTACCTTGAAATGAATGAAAATGACAACACAACATATCAAAACCTGTGGGATGCTTCCAAAGCTGTACTGAGAGGGAAATTCATAGCCATAAATGCATATATTAAAAAAAAATAAAGTGCTAAACTTGAAGACCTAAAAGCACACCTGGAGGAATTGGTAAAAGAAGAAAAAACTAACCCCAAAGGAAGCAGAAAGAAGGAAATAACAAAGATTAGAGCAGAACTAAATGAAATAGTCAATAAGAAAGCACTAGAAAATATAAAAAAAAAACAAAAGCTGGTTCTTTAAGAAGATCAATAAAATTGACAAACCCTTAGCCAGACTAACAAAAAAAAGAGAGAGCAGATGTAAACACACAAAATAAGAAATCATGAAGGGGATCTCATGTCTGGTCCCACAGAAATAGAGAGTATCATAAGAGGATGCTTTGAAAAATTATATGCCAACAAGAATGATAATTTAGAGGAAATGGACAAATTCCTAGAAACTCACAAGCAGCCTACATTGATGAAAGAAGAAATTGATGAACTCAACAGCCCAATTACAAGTAAAAAGATATACTCTGTCATCAAAAACCTCCCAACTAAGAAGAGCCCAGGACCAGATGGCTTCGCAGATGAATTCTACAAAACATTCTGGACAGAGCTAACGCCAATCCTGTGTAATCTCTTCCAAAAAATAGAAGTAGAAGGAACATTGCCTAACTCATTTTATGATGCCAACCTTACCCTAATATGAGGGCCAAAAAATATGTCACAAGAAAGGAAAATTACAGACCAATCTCTCTAATGAACCTGGATGCTAAAATCCTCAGAAAAATACTTGTTAATCACATTCAACAACATATCAAACGAATTATACATCATGAAAAAGTGGGTTTCATCCCAAGTATGCAAGGATGGTTCAACATAAGAAAATCAATGTAATTTTCTTATGTAATTTTCTTGTAAAAATTATTATTGTAATCTTTATATAATAATAATAATATTATTATCTTGTAAAAATTATTATTATTGTAATTTTCTTGTAATTTATACACCACATAAACAAATTGAAAGAAAAGAAAAGAAAAAAACACATGATCATCTCTATAGATGCAGAAAAAGCATTTGACAAAATACAGCACTTTTTCCTGATAAAAACCCTGCAAAAGATAGGAATAGAAGGAAACTTTCTGAACATGATAAAAGGTATATATGAAAATCCAAGAGCTAACATCATCTTTTAACAGTGAAATCCTAAAAGCTTTCCCTCTAAGATCATGAAAAAGACTAGGATGCCCACTATAACTGCTCCTTTTTATTATTGTCTTAGAAGTACTTGTTTGAGCACTGAGGCAAGAAAAAGATATAAAAGACATCCAAATTGGAAAGGAAGAAATAAAAATTTCACTATTTGCAGACAACATGATCCTATACATACAAAGCCCTGAGAAATCTACAACAAAGCTTCTAGAACTTAAAAAGTAGTTCAATAAAGTCGTAGGCTATACAATCAATGCTTAAAATCTGTAGCATTGCTGTACACCAATAACTAGCAATCTGAGTAGGAAATCAAGAAAAAAATAACATTTACATCAGTAACTAAAAAATCAAATACCTAGCAATAAATATAAAGATGTAAAGGACTTATATACAGAAAACTACACAGCACTATTAAAGGAGATCAAAGAAGACTTAAATAAATGGAAGAATATTCCCTGTTCATGGCTAAGAAGACTAAACCTCATCAAGATGTCTATCCTACCCAAACTAATCTACAGATTTAATGCTATTCCAATATAAATCAACACTGTATTTTTTAATGAGTTGGAAAAACTAACTACAAAATTTATTTGGAAGGGTGAGAGGCCCCAAATTGCCAAAGACATATTGAAATAGTAAAATGAAGTTCGATGTATCACACTACCTGACTTTTAAACATACTATAAAGCCACAGGGGTAAAAACTGCATGGTGCTGGCACAAGGATAGGTATATCACATATTGGTATGATCTCATAAAATTCCAAAGTGGATATCACCCCAAATAGTGGGGCTCCTGAGGGCTTTGAAGACACCCAGAGCCTATACCAGGGCAGATAGCTCGAGAGTTTGGTGCCTTGCCAGTGGGCCCTATTTTGGAAGTTGTGCTCCTGAAAGAAACAGAGTTGGACTCAAGTATCACTTCCCTGCACAGGGCTCATCATTTCCTTCTATTCAAACCTATACTTGGTGCTGGAGTGCGCAGGTGTACGTCCAGAGACTTGAGTCATTGAGTTCTCCATGTGCCAGCTGGGCCTGGAAACTTGGTGGAGCAGCAACACCTACTGTACAGGATATTGGACTCATCCAGGACAACTGCCAGGGAGATGATGATGGACAATTCCTGACCCAGGGAATGGAAAGAGTCGGCAGCTGCAGGCAGTTTAATCCCCTCGATCTTCCCCATGGGATATAAGCCCCTTCTCAATTGGAGGTGGACAGAACATCACCATCCCAGACTCCTCAGGATGGGGGAAGAGGTATGGATTAGAGTGGACTTACTGGTATTCTACTATAGACATATTGTGATTCAAGCAAAGGAAGAAATTACACCACTGATGTGGAGCCATTGGCCCCTGGAGGCTCTGGGGGCAGGGAGAGGGAAAAGCAGTTGTAATACAGGGGCTTTTTCAGGATTTGGGAATTGTCCTGAGTGACATTGCAGTTACAGATATAGGCCATTTTATATCATCATATAACATGCAGAACTGTGTGGGAGAGGTGTGGTCTACAATGTGAACTATGGTCCATGCTTAATGGGAAAGCCCCAGGAAGTGTTTTATCAATTGTAACTAATGTGCCACACTAATGAAGAATGTTTATGTGGGAGGATGTGGGAGGTGTGGGAGGTGGGTTATGGGAATCCCTATATTTTTTGTGTAACATTTATGTAATCTAAGTATATATATATTTTTTTTAATAAAAATTAAAACTAAAATCAAAAAAAAAATTTAGTCAGCATTTCTGCAAACCTTTTACTTTTATTCTATATCCATTTAAGTCTGACATCCCTCATTCTATTCAATAAAGAAAAAATAAACCATTTCAATTTAGGCAAAAACAGTTTTGTTTTTCAAAAAGAGAGTTGTAGTAATTGCGTTAGCCAAACCTTACAATTTTTATCATTTTAAAGATTTAACATACATAATGCTAATTTATCTTATTAGTATTCATACTCTTTTACCAATATTAGTGCTCATTTATTTTTTTACCATTAAAATAGAGCTCTTTCAAGTATTTTCATTTGTTAATTTAATATTATCCTCTAGAAGTACCAAACAATGAACAAAGAGACAAACACAAAAAGAGTTAAGACACACCAACAGAAAGATAAAGCTCACTAAACTGACTCATAATTCTTACTCCTTTTGAATGGCTGTCTCCAATCTCTCCATCATTTCACATCTCTAATTTTTATTGCTTTTGAATATCTTCTCTGGAATCCTTGTTGCCTGTAACATGTAAGCTTGTTTTTGGAAACATTTTTATTAGTAATCAGCAACCAGTTAGGATTACTTGAGCTGTATAGATGCAGTTAAGGTCTAATTTAGCAGTTTAGATAGACAGACATTTAACACATATGTTCTGGATTACTCTTCAGAATTACACTTAGACAGACTCAAAATTCAAGAATAAGCTATTAATAAAAACCTGAAAGTTCTTTTTAATACCTTGTGATAAAAATGTGACTAAAAGTTAAAACAGTGTCAAAGTAACATCTCATTTAAACTTTTTCACAGTTTACACAATTATGAGATTTCAATTTTGTACTATATTTTTATTTGCAGACATACAAAACTTTCTAGCATTTTTCTATTTATTTTCTCTTACTTTCATAGAGTTGTCCAGTTCAAAAGTTACTAAACTTTAACAGCACCAATTTTAGCAATGTGGTGATCCAGGCCAAATTAGAATTAGCATGGAAACAAATAGGACATCACCATTCCAGCCCCCTCAGGATTGGGGGAAGAGCTATGGACTAGAGTGGACTCAATGGTATTCTGTTGTAGACATATTGGGATTCAAGCAATGGAAGAAATTACAACAGTGGGGTGAAGCCAGTGGCCACTAAAGCCCCAGGATGTGTATATCCATTGCAGGTGATGTGCCACACTAATGAAAGAGGTTTATGTGAGATGTTTTGGGTGGTATGGGAGGTGGAGATCACGGGAATCCCTGTAATTTTTGTGTAACATCTATGTAACCTAAGCATCTTTTAAAATATATATCAAAATAAAATAAAATAAAAAAGAAGATAAAAGAAAAATAAATTAAAAGAACAGAACATTAATTTTGCTAAGTTTTTTCTACTCTTCCAACAGTTCAATTCTATCAACCTCCACCAGCCCACAGCCACACCACACAGGCAGCAGGGGTTTTGCAGAATTGCTGCCAGAATGTTTTCCTTATCTTAGTTAATTCTTAAGCAGAATGTTTTCTTACAAGCATGGTTTCACTGGTCAGTGCCTTGTTAAGCACTTCTGCTTGTGTGGGATATTGTATCTGTGATTTAGACTTCTTTTGTACAAGTGGTTTAGCATGATTTAAAATTTTTCTATAGTTTCTACATCTGAGTCACTATCTCCTTCTTACCTGGTTGCTCAGAGATACCTGTCACTAAGGCAGAGGAAGAAGTCTGCAAATTCCTTTCTAGTTGTAATTCTCCTTTCCTCTAACTAAAGTATATCAACACACCATTGTGTGTCCTTGTTTTTGTGCTTCCTCCAGTATCTTAGTTAAATCTTCCTTCTGATCTACTTGTACTGTCAAAGATCATGTTCCAACTTTTAACTCCTCTCCAATTGCTTCACCCTTGCTTTGGCTGCTAACTGCTTGTTAGTAATGTCACACAAGACAATGAAGAAAGGCCATACAATGACTGTAGCCAATTGACATCGCTCTTTCTTCTTATTAAAATTTTCCTCTACTCTCTTCTATAGCTGAACTCTTCCAGCAGGAGTGTATAGGGTGTCCTCCACTCCCTCATGGGTGCCCAAATTTTTATCAGTTGGGCAAGGTAATACCACATAGATGCTCACAGTTACCCTGGGATTACCCCTGTAGACTCCCCCATGTATTGTAGGGTCTCCCCTACAGTATTTGTAAAGGGTGACATGATTTTAACCACCTTATCCCCTACGGGATTCTCTGAAAAATTCTGCTGACCTTGCCAATTGTAATGCAGGAAAGTCTAGCCTGGAAAGACCAACTGAATACTTTGATATTCCAAAGAAACCACATGGGGAGGCAAGCAGCAGTCCAGCCATTTATTTATTCACATATTCCAATGATGGCCAATCAGGTCACAACTGTCCTGTACAGTGGGAAGACAAAGGTTATATAGGGCTTGATAGCCCAAAGAGGGGGTATAATTAATGCATAGAGCAGCTTGAGGGTGGATGTAGCTTAGCAACTGATTAACAGTGCGGGGCAGCACATATGCAACAGTGAGATGCTGCACATACACACAGTTGAAAGACTTCACATACTCAACAGTGAGGGGCAGCATTTATGCAGGTTAATGATTACTATGCCTAGGGTCCAGTGTGTGTTGTAGCAGAAAGTTCCAGGATGGGTTGCTGGCCAACTCCACCCCACCCTTTCCAGCAAGCTACACAAATAACTATTGGGAGGGGGAAGTGGGCATTTCATATCCTTAAAATATCTCCAAAGGAGCTCACTTAGATAGGATTTTGCCCTTTCTCCATTTGTTTATGTGGGGAGTTGGACTCTGCCCACTTACTTCAGCACCATTTTCCAGAAACTCTCCCTCCATGGTTTCTGATAGGTCAGCACTTAATCTTATCAAGTTTCCCTTGTATGTGATGCTTTTCTTTTCTCTTGCTGCTTTCAGAATCCTCTCTTTATCTCTGATATCTTTCATTCTGAATAATAGGTGTCTTGGGTAGGCCTATTTGGCTTTATTCTGCTTAGAGTGCATTGTCCTTCTTGGATATTGATATTTATGTCCTTCATCAGGGTTGGGAAGTTTTCAGTCATTATTTCCTCAAATATTCTTTCTGCCCCTTTTCCATTCTCTTCTCCTTCTGGGACATGAATAATGTGAACGTTTGTGCATTTCACACTGTCATTCAATTCCTTGAGACTCTTCCATTTTTTCCACTCTCTTCTCTTTTTGTTCTCTGGTCTTTTCCAGTTCAGATGTTCTGTCTTCAAAATCACTAATTCTGTCTTCAAGCAATTCAAATCTGCTCTTATGTATCTCTAATGTATTTTTAATCTCAACCATTGTGTCTTTCATTCCAATAAGATCTGTTACTTTCCTTTGCAGGCTTTCAAATTGTTATGCTCTCCCAGTGCCTTTTTAATATCATTTATTTCTTTAGTCATTTTTTCTTTAACATTTTAAAAATCATTCAGGAGAGTTATGTGATTATCACTGATTAATTGTATTAAATCCTGTATCTCTTCAGGATATTTGGTTTGTTCTTTTGGCTGGTCCATCTCTTTCTGGTTTCTAGTGTGGCTTGATTTTTTTGCTGATGTCTAGGCATCTAAATAAGTTTGTGAATTTACTCTGATGGTTAATTACTCTGTCTTGCCTATTGTTTCCCCCCCACAGCTCTTCTTTGATATTTGGTTCACCTTATTCTCAGGCTTTATAATTGCTTAGCTTAAGTTTTCAAAATCAGGCTAGGGACTCACTAGTGGGGTGCAAATTTTCTCCCAGGGGTTGGATACAGTATGTGTGAACAATTTTTTTCCATGGAGTTCTCAGAATGGCCAGCAGATAACGGTAGTCAGCACTTTTCCACAGAGGTGCTTCAGTCTTGGCTTTCCTATGTTCCTTTGTTGAATCTTCAGATTGGAAATTAAAATGGGTTCTGCTGCCCAAAGTCACTGAAGAAAAACACCCTGACCTCTGCTCCATTTTTCCTTGAAACAAATGACATTGAACAATATGTCTGTTCCCATCAAAGTTGGTTGCAGTGAGCCAAGGGTTCTATCACAGTTTAATATCTTGGCGTGGGTGAGGGGAGCCCTTCCCAGGTACCATGGTGGCATGGTAACTCATGTTTGGAATTGCAGCTTCCTCGTGTCTCTTTCCCTCACACTCCTGGGAATTTATAGCACTGTTCTGGTTTGATGACCCCCAAATCGGTCCCTCAGACAGATTTGGCTTATTCTCCATTGTTGTTTGAGAAGATTCAGCTCTGCCTGTTAGTCCATCACCATCTTCCCACCAAACAAGTAATTCTTTTTTTTTTTTTTCCCCTTTCTTTCATCTCTCTTTTTATTTTTTATTTATTTATTTATTTTTTAAATTTATTTGTAAAATGATATATAATACATATGCATATATGTGCATTTGTTTAAACAGACCATGGGTCAAAGAGTAAACTGCAAAAGAAACAAGCAACTACCTTGAAATTGATGAAAATAAAAACACAATATATCAATCTTATGGGATGTAGACAAGTCAGTGCTGAAAGGGAGTGTATAGCAATAAATGCCTACATTAAAAAAGATGAAATAACTAAAATCAAAGAACTAGCTGCACATCTGGAGGACATTGAGAAAGGAAAACAAACTAATCCCAAAGCAAACAGAGAGAAGGAAATAACAAAGATTAGAGCAGAACTAAATGAAATTGAGAAAAAAAAAACACTAGAAAATTTAACAAAATCAAAAGCTGGTTCTTTGATAAGATTAATAAAACTGACAATCCCTTAGCTAGAATAACAACAACAGCAACAAAAAAAGAAGATGCAAATACATAAAATAAACTGAGAGCAGATATCACCACAGATCCCACAGAAATAAAGTGTATCATAAAAGGATATTTTGAAAAATTGTATGCCAACAAAATGTATTACTTATATGAAATGTGTTCTAGAAACACACAAGCAACCTACACTGAGGAAAGAAGAATTATAAGAACTCACTAGACCAAACACAAGTAGTGAGTTTGTATTAGTTATCAAAATCCTCCCTACCAAGAAAAACAGAGGATCAGATGACTTCATGGGAGAATTCTACCAATCATTCTGGAAAGAACACTAATCCTGCTTAAACCCTTCCAAAATATAAAAGTCAAGGGAACATTACATAACTCATTCTGTGCTACAAACATCACCTTAATACCAAAGCCACTTAAAGATGTCACAAAAAATAAATCTAGAGAGCAAGCTCTCTACTCAGATGCTAAAATCATCAACAAATACTTGCTAATTATATTCAACAAAAAATCAAGTGAATTGTACACCATGATCAAGAGGGTTTTATCTCAGGTATGTAAGGATAGTTCAACATAAGAAAAATCAATCAATATTATACACCACATTAACAGATCAAAAGAAAAAAATCAGATGATGATCTCTATTGATGCAGAAAAAGAATTAAACAAGATACAGCATCCTCTCTTGATAAAATGCTTCAAGAGATAAGAAGAAGGAAATGTTCTCTCAACACGATAAAGGGAATATATGAGTAACCCACAGCTAACAGTACTCAGTGGTGAAATGTTAAGGGCTTTCCCTGTAAGATCTGGAATAAGACAAGCATGCTCACTGTCTCCACTTTTATTTAACATTGTATTATATGTACTTGCTCAAGCACTTAGACAAAAAAAATAAAAGAAATAAAAGGAATCCAAATTGGAAAGGAAAAGGTAAAACTTTCACTATTTGCAGATGACATGATCATATACATTGAAAGACCTGAAAAATCTACAACAAAGCTTCTAGAGCTAATAACTGAATTCAGTAATGTGACAGGATATAAGATCAAAATGTAGAAATCAGTTGCATTTCTGTACACAAATAATCTGAGGAGAAATTCAAGAAAAATTTTCCATTTGCAATAGCAACAAAAAGAATAAAATATCTAGGAATAAACTTAACTAAGGATGTAAAGGACTTGTACACAGAAAATAGACAGCATTGTTAAAGGAAATCAAAGAGACCTAAATAAATGGAAAAATAGTCCATGTTCATGAATTGGAAGACTAAATATGATTAAGATGTCTATCCTACCCAAATTGACTTACAGATTTAACACAGTCCCAATAAAAATAACAACAGCATCTTACTGAACTTGAAAAGCCAATTATGAAATTTACTTGGAAGGGCAAGTGACCCAGAGTAGCCAAAAACATATTGAAAAAGAAATACAAAATTGGAGGAATCACACTACCTTACTTTAAAGCATACTTACTACAAAGCTACAGTGATCAAAAGTGTATGGTATTGGCACAAGGATGGACAAACTGACTAATGGAAGCAAATTGAGAGTAGTGACATTGACCTGCATATATATCACCAACTGATATTTGACAAGGTCACACTAAGCACACTTAACTGGTACAGAGTGGCATCTTCCACAAATGTTGCTGGGAGAACTAGATAGCCATATCCAAAAGAATTAGAAAGATCATCTCACACTCTATACTAAAATTAACTCAAGATGGATCAAAGACCTAAATAAAAGAGGCTGGACCATAAAGCTCCTCGATGATGATGTAGGGAAGTATCTATGAGAACTGGTAGTAGGCAATGGTTTCATAAACTTTACACACAAAGTGCAAGCAACAGAGGAAAAAAAAGATAAATGGGATATCCTCAAAATTAAAAATATTTTTGCTTAAAAAGAGTTTTCAAGTAAATGAAAAGGCAGCCTACTCAATGGGAGAAAATATTTGGGAACCACTTATCCAATAAGAGCCTAATATCCAGCTTATAAAAAGAAATTCTACATCTCAAAAATAAAGAGACTCTCATATACCCAACTTCCTCCTCCTTTCCTCACCCCATACTAAAACCATTTTGTATGTGGATGGTAGCATTGCTATAACTGTTATACAGATTGTGAAACATAGCTACTAAACATTGTCAATGGTTTTACAGTATAGTTTACATTTTAGGTGGTACAATTTAATAATTTTTGATGATATTTACCATGTCCTGTGTCCATCACTGTAACGTAATGAAAAACATTTCCCCTGACCACTAAATACCCCCTGTTTGATCTATTCTGTTCCTTCCTCCCCATCACCCTGGGGCACATGACACACCCCTGTCTTGACTCATTAGATAACAAGCCATTTTACATCAGCATATATAATGCAGAACTGTTTGGGAGAGAGTGTGGCCTACAATGTGAACTATGGTCTATGCTTAGTGGCAAAGCCCCAGGATGTGTATATCCATTACAGGTGATGTGCCACACTAATGAAAGATGTTTATGTGAGAGGCTGTGGGAGGTGTGGGAGCTGGGGAACATGGAAATCACTGTAATTTTTGTGTAACATTTATGTAAACTATTTTTTAAAATATTTAAAAAAATAGACAAACAACCCATTAAAAATGGGCAAGATACTTGAGTGCACACTTTTATAAAGAGGAAATACAAATGTTTAAAACTCACATGAAAAGATGCTTAACCTCATTAGCTCTAAGGGAAATGCAAATCAAAAATACAATGAGTTATTCATCTTACACGTATTAGACTGGTTGCTTTTTAAAAAAAACCGAAAACTTTTGAGGTGGAGAGGATATGTAGGAATGGGAATACTCATCCACTGTTGGTGGGAATGACGCAGCTATTTTGGAGGAAGTTTCAGCAGTTCCTCAATAAGCTAATTATAGAATTGTAATATGATCTGGCAATCACACTACTAGGTATATACCCCTGAAGAATTGAAAGCAGGCATACGAATAGATATATACACACCAATGTCCCTAGTGACATTATTCACTATTGCCAAAATTGGAAGGAACCCAAGTATCCATCAATAGATGAATGGATAAGCAAAATGTGGTATATACATACAAAGGAATATTACTCAGATGTAAGAAGGAATGAAATATTGACACATGCAATAACATGGATGAATCTCAAAGACTTTATGTTGAGTGAAGTAAGCCAGTCACTAAAGGACAAATAGTGCATGATGTCACTGATAGGACCTAAGCAAATTGAGCAGACTCACAGATATAATCTGGAAGACAGAGTACCAGGAGATAGAAAGAGAGTAGATAGTGGTAAGCTAAGGCTCAGTCTGGGTAGAACCTATGATAAGGTGGAAGGGTATGGTTTGACAGTGCTTTGGGATGATAGTGGTGCAGGTATGTGAGTGGGGTCAAAGATGCTGAAGTGTGAGTGTGATCAGTGTTGGGGTGGTGGTTTGGGCTCTCCATGGAATGTGGTGAGATGTTGGAGGAAAGAACAGGTGAAATTTGGGAATTTGCAGGTATGATTTAAAGTAGAGCTCTGAGAATGTTCTATTGGCAAATATGGCAGGGAGGGTCACTGATGTAGGGTGTCAGTAGTGGGGGTTTATGTGGGAAAGGGTGCACCTGGGACATGCTTCTATGGCAAATGTATGTATTCATCTTGTCATAGGATGTTATCTCAGTGGATGAAGACCCACATAATAAACAACAAAATATTAAACTCCCATCTTCGAGGGGCCTCCTTTGTTCTCAAATAAAGGGGAAAGAATATCTTGAGTCATAGGCAGTGCCTAATAAAAAGAAAATGAAGAATATGCCAAGCCCTCAATATTAATGCTATGAGCCTTATTCTTTTAAAATTGAAACTTGGCCTTATAATTACAATTGCGTGGAATTAACTCCTGAAAACCTCCTTGTTACTCAAATGTGACCTCTCTCTAAGCCAAACTCAGCAAATAAAGGCACTACCTTCCCCACAGTGTGTTATTCCCAGGGATGAACATCCCTGGCACAGAGGGATTAATACAAACCACTGAACAGCTATGTATTTAGAAACAGAACTTGATCATCAAATACAAAAGAGTTTTTAAGACTAAGATATTTCAAAGTGAGAAAGTAGCTCATTCCAGAGGTTACAATTATGCAAGTCTCAGGAGATCTCACGAAACTACTACTGTGAACAAAGCTGAAAAAGAGGTGCTCCTAAGGGCTCTAGAACCATTCAGACACTATAGGCAAGGCACACAAGTCCTTGAAGTCAGTACCTTGCTGATGACCCTTACTTTGGAATATATGACAACCTATTGCCCCAATGTAACAGTTAGACTTATTTATAATTTCCCTACACATGATTCTTCAACTCCTTTTATTTGAGCTAGCACTACACCTGTTAAATATATGTTTCAGAGACTTAAATCTTTGGTGTCTTCATATGCTGGTTGAGCCCTGAGTCTCAGAAGAGTTGCAATCAACACCTACTCTCCAGTTCATCAGACTCACCCAGGACAGCTTACAAAAATGATGTCGAAGGACAATTACCATCCTCTAAAACAGAGAATATCTACAACTGCAAGAAATTCAGTTCTTACTATGTACTTCACAATATCTAAGCACTATTTCAATCTGAGGCAGAATGGGCAGCACCATCTCAAAATCCCCAACGTTATGGAATGAAAAATCTTAAGGGGGCAATGCAACCATGAACAAAGTAAACTTATTAATACTGTAGTAGTGGAAGAACATGTAGCATTGATATACAGATAGTGGTTACCAAAGGCTCTGAGGGGATGGGGAGGGAATAATATAATCGCCTATATTTTTCACTCAAATCGTAGAACATTTTTAGGGCTTTGGAATTAAGTGTAAACCACAGTGTAAACTATAGACCTTGGTTAGTAACAAAGCTTCAATATTTGTTCAACAATTGTAACAAATCTACCACGTTATTGTTAAGATGTTATTAATAGGGGAAGATTTGGGACTGGGGAGAGGATGAGGCATTTGGGAACCCCTTATATTTTTTATGTAAATTTTCTGTAATCTAAAACCTCTTTAGTTTATTATATTTAAAAAAACTTTAATGAGAAGAGGATGAATTATCCTAATGAAAATTAGGATAATTATATTAGGATAATGGCTGTAACCCTGATGCAGGATATAGGTTATGATTGTGGAATGCAATGGTTTCCTGAGTGTTAATTATTTTCTATGTCTTTATCCAGGTTGCACTTACATATGGGATTTTTAGAACAATTCATTATAGTGTACATTTATTTGTATTTTATGCTCTTTTCTGTATACTTATTTTATTTCACTTCCAATAAAGAATTATAAATAGAGAATCTGATAATCCTCTAATAATCAGTAACTTGAAAAATATATGATACTATTTCTACAAATAAAATCATGACCTTTACAGGAACGTACTACAAACAATTAAAGAATGTAGTAATTAAAATCTTAACAAAAATAATTCCTGGGAATAAAAAAGTAATTTTGCTAAATCATTTTTCATTTTTATGGCTTTATTGAAGTAGAATTGGCATATATTTAACTGCAAATATATAAAATGCACTATTGCATAGATTTTAATATGCATATACACCCATGAAAGCATCAAAAAATCAAGATGCTGAACATATTCATCAGTTGGCAATTTTATTCACACTCCTTTGTATTTTTTCCTTTAACCCCTTCCCAGTCCCTGTAAGGCATATACTCAACTAATTTCTGTCTATATAAATTAATTAGCTGACATTTTCTAGAATTTTATATGTGAAATTATGTGGTATGAACTATTTCATTATCTTTTGCTTGAAAATTATTTCTGATTAGTCCATGCTGTTGTGTTTCAACAGTTCATTCCTTTCCCTTGCTGAGTAGAATTCCAATGTATGAATGCACCAATGAAATATTTTACCCATTGATTTTATAATTTGAATTGCCCCCAGGTTTTTGTAACTTCACATAAGCAGTTATAAATCTCCAGTTATTTTTATGATGCAAATATAAATAAAATTTTAAACATAATATTCCAATATTTGGTCAAAAAAGAGGTTTCTAGGTCTGAGAAGTGACCTGTGTCTGAAATACAAAAACAATGGAAGTAATATACTTGACATCAGAAAGGAAATTAAAATGCAATTTAATCATAGAATTAGTTACTATAAAGTAAGTTATTTAGTTATACCTCCCTATATTGGCTTTGCTAAGTCTAAGACAGTATTGAATTTAAAGGTTTTAAAGTTATAGCTATTATATGATTCCATTTATACTAATATTTAAATTAAGTCCTAAAATAACACAATGTATTATGTAGATAAATATATATAAAGAGTTTCATAAAACACCCAAAGGCATGATACATAACAACCTTAAGATAGTGTTTCCCTCTGGTGAGGAATAATGGGAAGAGATTGTGAAGGAGATTTTAGCTGAAAATATAATGATTTATTTGTTAAAAAATCAAGTTGCCATTTGTTTTTCTCCTTATGAACTTTCTTACATTCAGAACAATAAATCCAAGTGCATTTTTATTGTTTATAAAATTGATATATATAGTTTATCCCTTTTGTGTATCACAACTGGATTTCAGAGCACTGGTCTCAAGACTATTTGATCACACTTTCCTATTGGTAAAAAGAAAATTAAGAATACGCCACTTTCTCTTTGTTTTTTTTTTTACTTGGCTGTTTATTAATACATATGACCTTGTTCTACTGCAATTAATATATTAGGTACAATATAATGTAACCCACAATTTTCCCCTGGCTTCCCTATCTGTCCAGTACCCTTCTAGATGACTCAGAGAACCTTCCTGTTATACACACACACACACACACACATATCCAAAGAAGCTGGCAGGAAGACATCTGCTCTCTTCTCAGATACAATTCAACAAAACTTTTACTCTCACTTAATATCTCTGGGATGGGGGACTGGAGCCCTTCCCAGAGGCTGGGAGGCTTAATAACTCATGGTTAGTTGTTTTGGCTTCTTCATCTCTCTGACTTTCACTTTCCTGGGTGTTGTGAAGCAGTATCCTGGGTTGCTATACCCCAAAACAAGTCCCCAAGGCAGCACCTGCCTCTTTCTGTGTTGTTTTAGTGAAAGCTGAGCCTTAACTGCCTAACCCATCAGTCATGTTCCCTCAATTCTTCAATATAATGTATAAAAATGTTCAAATGATAAGACTTAAAAATAATTAAAAACACAAGTTCTAATATTTTCTACACTCCAAAGGACCTTTTAGTGCATCTCAGGGTATATTCACCTGTCTGTGGGGGCCATAACAAAAGAACAGCAGCTTTTCAAGAAAGAATCAAGACAGAATTTAACAATCAATTCAAAACCTATGCCTATGACTCTAACAAGTTGCTTATTTAGAAAAAGGGTTCAAGAGTTCTGGCCCTTAATCATATTTCCTATCAAGCCCTCCACACTGCCTTCTCAGGGCTGCCTTCACATCCTTGTTCCTTAGACTATAGATGGCAGGATTCAGGGTTGGGCGCACCACTGTGTAGAGCACAGATAGGAGAACATCCAGCATTGAGGGGGAATCTGATATTGGCTTGAAATAGGCAATGCTGCCAGATATCATAAAGAGTGTTACAACCACAAGATGTTGGAGGAGAGTAGAAAATGTTTTTTATCTACTCTGCTTGGATGGAATCCTCATGATGGTAGAAAAAATATACACATAGGAGACAGTAATTGAAAGAAAACAGACTATTACAAGACATGTAATAAATGCTATGACTCCAATTTCAATGATAATTACTTTGGAATCTAAGAGGTTTTTGCTGTGTGAGATATCACAGAAATATTGATGTACTAATTGGACCCACAAAAGGGTAATGAGAATGTTACAGCCACATGAATGAGCCCACAGATCATCCCACTGAGCCATGAAGTGGCCATCATCCTCTCACAGGCTCCACGGTTCATGATAACCACATAGTGCAAGAGTTGGCAGATGGCCACATAGCGGTCATAGGACATCACAGTAAAGATGGCTACCTCAGTCGAGGCAAGAGCAATGAAAAAGAAGAGTTGAAGAGCACACCCAAAAAAAGAAATGGAGGTATTGTGGATTAAGGAATTAACAATGGATCTGAGAACTGTGACAGAGATGTACCAAAAATCTAAAAATGATAAATATTTCAAAAAGAAGTATATTGGGGTTTGAAGGTGGCCATCTAGAGTGGTAATCATGATGATTAGGAGATTCCCCATGAGAGCTGCCAGGTAAACCAGCAAGAATAGAGCAGCATGTAAGGTTTGAACTTCCCAAGAGTCTGAAAATCCCGTGAGGAGAAATTCAGTTCTGTTTAGGTCATTTGTGGTTTTTCCCTTTCTTCCTATGAAGAAAGCAGATTAGAAAGGATTAGATATAAATATGTTGAATGTGACTACTCAAATTGATATGTCTAAAGCAACTGCATTTGTGATAATTAGATGAAAGTCAATCATAAACATATGTGTATACTATCTTTGTAAACCTGAATCTTAATGACATAGTATAGTGTTTTATTCATAGCATATTCTCAACAAATGTATCCTGCCTTCAAAGATGTATGGAATATATTACCTTCTCTGCCATGGATGCAAGAATATTACAATGTATCAATGCTTAGGGTCAACAACAAGGGGGTATAAAGGAGTTATGGAATTTTTCTTTTGGAGTAATTAAACATTCTTAAATTGACTGATGTGATGAAAGCAACCTTATGATGAAACTGAGAGCCACTGAGTATACAATTTGGATGGATTGTACAGGGCAAGGGACAGTATAATATAGTGAACCCTGTGGTGGATGATGGACTGTGTTTGACAGCACAAATATGAGAATGATTTCTCATGAACTTTAACAAATGAGCAATACTAATACATGGTTTTAATATATGGGTGGTTTAGGGAAAAAATACACCAAATATAAGATGTGGACTATAGTTAGCAGTCATATTTTGATGATGTTCTTCCATCATGTATAACAAATGTTCTACAAAAATGCAAGGAGCTAGTAGTGGGGTGATGTATGGGAATCCTACATTGTATGCATGATTGTTTCGTAAGCTCACAAACTTTCTAATAAAAAGAAATATATGGAAAATATGCAATCAAAATGTAAAAGGAAAAGGGGATGATTGCAGCAATGAAATAATCAGGGGGGAAAGTAGTAAAAGAATAGAGGAACACATGCAAATTTGGAGATAATATGAATATGAAGCATATTATTTGTTGATTCTGTGTTAAAATATAGCATTGCAAATAATTATCCTGCTCAGTTTTGGTAAAATGAAGGTAAAGTGGTGTTAGCAATCTGGAAAACATGCCTTATTCCATAACTATTAAACACAATATTTCTGGGAAAAAAGGATGTGTTTATTAAAATCTGATTTAATTGGCATTATAATAGACTCCTAGGGTAAAATATTTTTTTAAAGATATAGTTCTTGAATTCAAAAATTTTCCAAATGAATGGAGAACACATTGAAGTAAAATACTCCCTGAAATCTGATGTGATAATATCAGAAATGATGAGGCTTAGAGATAGTGGATTATATCAGGGAGAGAGATTTATCCTACTTTGTGTTTTTATAGAAAACTTGCATATAAGGCATATTTGAGCTTGGATATGAGAAGCATTCTGCCAGATACATTTTAGAATAACATTTTCAAAAGAGAACCACATAGGAAAAGACAGAGGATCAAAAACATTCATTGTATGTTTAGGATATGGATGTGGATTAGGTAGAAAATTAGACTTGTTCATTTAAATCAGTCTTATCATTATGCTTTATGCCCTGATCTTCATAATTAATCTTCAATGTTGAAATAAATTAGAATATTGAACATATATTCAAGATGCCTAAATATATTAAGAAATTTCTATCATAATTCTTCCCTAATGCCTGGCTCACAATTCATCAAGTGTTTTTACTTAGTTTAGTTTAATTTAGTTTAGGTTTTGTTTTTGTTTTGTTTTACTCTAGTAAAATGGTATTGGAGTTTAGCTCCAGAACTTCGATAGTTGGTTCAGCAAAACTCTCAAGTGGATTTTCCCTTTATCAGTTTGTGGGGCAATAATTCATAACAATAAATGGTATCAATTTAAAGGGTGCAATTCAAGGAGATTTGATAGTTGTCTATGCCAATAAAACCACCACTCCAATCAGACACAGAAGATTTCCATTACATCCAAAATATTCTTCATATACTTTTGTACAAAATATTCTTCATATACTTTTGTACACTACCTCTTCCTACACCACTCTCCACTCCAGGAAACCACTGATATGGTTTTTCTCACTGTAAGCTTATTTTCAAGAATTATCTCTAAAATTGACACTGTAAAGATAATCCTTGCATGAACAATTGTAGTAGTACTGATGAATTAGTTGTGTTTTTAAAAAGTTTTATTACCTGTCTACATTATACCATTAAATACAAACTCGGTAGTGTTTCTCAAAGAGAGCTGAGGAATGTGCCCTTTCTTCCATCGAGTTGAGGTCAACCATTATACAAGTAAAAAGAACCAAGTAGGAGCCAAATTGAGTGGTTTCAGTTGAAATAGCATGTGTTTCCACTAATTGTGCTTTGTTCACACTGATTGCCTAGATAGCATGATGTTATTATAGGGACAGATGCAGCCAAAAGGAAAGAAAATACTGATGTCAACAAACAAAGGAATCCACTCCATTTTAGAAGTTTTTCTTTTTAGTATAGTCCACCAAGGAGTTACTGAAAATGATCTTTTCTTCCAGAAATCACTAGTAGGTCTTTTGACAACACTGAGCTGTGAAAAGGTATCAAAGTCCCTAATGTGAGGACTATCAT
This sequence comes from Cabassous unicinctus, assembly GCA_029593785.1. Taxonomy (NCBI): domain Eukaryota; kingdom Metazoa; phylum Chordata; class Mammalia; order Cingulata; family Chlamyphoridae; genus Cabassous; species Cabassous unicinctus. The sequence continues at coordinate 20,355 of JAQZBX010044538.1, forward strand.
GTGGACTGAGGGAGGGAACCAGAATCACCTAATTAGTTATAAATTTTAAAAATTAAATCAAACCTAACTTTTTAAAAGCTCCCAGACCATCCCCTTCTTCCAACAATACACACACACTACAAACCTTCCACCACTGAAAAGAAACATGGACTCTTCTATCCCATAATACTTTGAAACTCCTACACTAGACTACTCTCCCTTCCATCCAAATGCAGTTGTTCATGCTCAGTTCCCAGAACTACTATCCCTGAAATGAAAGAAGTGGATGCATGTTTTAAAAATCTGAGTAAGAACATGATGTAGGACTCCATAAGAGTGCTCTCTTGAAAGAATGGTAAAAATAACATATTTATGGTTTTATTACCCAAAGTTAAGGTGTAAAACTGAATTAAAACTTACTGCATGGCATGGGCTGATTTTGGATGAGCTGGGTCATTGAGCAAGGACAGTTGTTAAAAATTCCAAACTCTTCTTTCTTTTCAAAGCAGAAATTTCAATTTCTTCAACTGTATGTCAGATGAAAGTTGAAAAACGTCTTTTTCTTACAATTTGGCTAAAGTTCTTAAGTAAGGATTGCAAATGTTTCCATCTTTTCCCTGTTCCAGAAAGATAAGCTTCATGGATAACACATCTGCTTTACACCTAGTTATGATTTTGTTCACAGTCTTTGTAACAAAATGGTAGTTAATTAATAAGATCAAGTTAAAGACTCATATTTCTGAGGCCTGTGGAGACAAAACTTAAATATGTCCTTTGAGGAAAACAACCAAAGCAGAGTTTATTTAATCCCAGTAGATAGTAGCAAAGGGAAAGTTCCTTTTTTGTTTGATGTAGGATAATAGAAACAAAATTAATTGAATAGTATTATCTTCCACACACCCAGAGGTTCAACAGGTAGAATACTTGCACCAAGTGTGAAAGATGAAATGATAAATAATTATAATCAGACAACAGGCATAAACCCACCTAGATATCATATGACTAAATTT
>JAQZBX010044539.1:0-21323 GCA_029593785.1 Cabassous unicinctus
CCCCCCAACTTGGCGAGGCTCTGTTCTGGCCAAGGAGGCCCATCCTCTGACCTAGAGGGTGGTGCTGGAAGCCTGGGATGCTTAGGGGAAACCACGGGGAGGCAGGGGCCGCCTGAACGGCACCTTCCCAGTGTGCGCAGAAGGCCTTCTTGGGGCAGGCCGGCTCAAGCAGGGCTCAGCCACCCCTGGCCCCACCACCCAAAGCACTGGACTCTGCAGCCACCGAGGAACCGCGGACCAGCACCCCTTCCTGCTGACCAGAGGGTCAGCTCCAGGCCACCTGGGACCGGGAACATGCTTGGGCCTGACGGGGACTGGTGGGGACACAGCCCTGAGCCCCAAGGTGGAAACCTGGCTACCTTAACCCCGCCAAAGAGGAAGGTTCCACAGAAGATGCTCTGCCACCAAAGCATCTCCAATGACACTCAGCAGAATCCAAACCAAGCTACTTCCTCTCCTGCCTCTTCTGTCTGGGCTTCACAGGAGCCATCCCTTCTGCCTGGAATGGCCTTCCCTCCATCTCTGCTTACTGAAATCCTTACTACTTCCAAAGTCTGGACCAAATGCCACCTCCTCCTGAAGGCCTTCCTGGATTTCTCCCCAGCAAAGATGTTCCCTCCCTCTTTTGGCTCCCCAAGTCCTGGTTAGCGACTGCCCACCTCCTGCCAAGGCACACAAAACTCTCTTCCTCTTTTAGAAAGGCATTCCCTTTGTTGTCTCTCATTGAGCCGTTTACGTCGGTCTTGCCTCTGTACCCTGAGGGATGCATGTGGCACTGTGGGGTGCCTGGTCCTGTGCTGCTGATTACTCTTCTAGATGGGCAGGGGACCCAGCCCCGTGGCTGTGGCCTCCCCAAGCTCTCAGCCTAGGGCTGCCCAGCAACAGTCTGCTGATTGCTCTTCTCCCTGAGGGCCACCTCCAGAGGGCAGGGGAAGGACAGGCCACACGCAGTAACCACCATCTCCACCAAGCGCCCACCCACGGGGTCCTCAGGTTCCAGGCCCTGCGCTCACGTCCCCAGCAGCCATTTCCTGGTCTAGTCCTTACCATCTTCTCCTGCCTCGATTCTCTCACTGACGAGTATCTCATTAAAGGTGGGCCCATGGCTAGATCTAAGGGGAAGGGAAGGAGGTGGGGACGGGGGGCTTTGCTCCCCTTCTTCCCATCCCCTCTTAGATCTAGTGTAGCTCTAGGCTGGGGGAGGGGAAGGCCCCTACCCACTCTGGCCAGGCCCCTGTTCAGGCGTCCCAGGTCAACAGCAGTCAGTCCCTGCCCTGTGCTCAGGTCGCCCACCCTAACTCTAAGCGCCCCAAGCTGTGCGAGCAGCAGGCTGATGCCTGGATGGCACGGGTCCCTAACTATCTGGGGGAGCCTGATTTCCCAGTTGCAATCTGACTTCAAACAGCTGGGAGACTTCATGGGGACAGAGTGTGGCTAAGCCCTGAGCAGTGTGCACAGGTAGACGCTGGAAACAAAGGCCGTTCTGACTAGAAGCCAAAGGGGAGAGACTGGGGGAGAAATAAGAAAAGAAACAGAAAATTAACAAACTAACTAAAGGGGGGAAAGCGTCAACCCGCAAAGGGAATTCCCCGCCCTGGTGGCGCAGCATCCTCCCCAGGTGAGGACCCAGGGAGCACAGAGCCCCACCTGCTCCCCGGCCCTGCAGTGGCTTGTGGGAAATGCAGGCCTGACCTGGATCCAGAGGTCAGGGTAATGATTTCCTGGGAGCATTTTCACCTGCCACCCCCAGGAGATGACGCCATCCTGCCGGAAGGCAAGGCTTCACCACGGGAGAACACCGAGTGCCTGGCGTGGCCGTCTTTGCCAGCGGGCTGCTTCCCACTCCCAAGCCTGTCGTTTACATTCCATATGTCCTCAATCCTCCCCACAAAGGGCTTCACCAAGGGCTCCCACATCCTCCCCATGTACCTCACAGATCTTCTCTAGAGACGGAACAAAGAAGTCATCACACACGATGGCCAAAGCGTAGAACATGTAGAGAGTCTGCAGAGGAAGCGGGGAGAGGCAGCGTGTCAGCGAGGGGACCTGCCGGGGGGCGGGGTCCATGCACGCCTCAGACCCGGCACGGGGCACAGGCCAGGTGGACAGAGCGGGGCTTGGAGGAAAACCCCAGCACCACAGAGATCTGCTCCTTCAATCCTCTCGCCGACAGATGGAGAGACTGAGGCCCAGAGAGGAGAGATGACCCGCTGAGCAGCAGAGGGCACTAAATCCAGGCGACCTGGTCTTGAATTCCTCCACCTTCCCTAAAGCAGCAGCAGGCTCTGCTCCCAAAGGCAAGAGCCCACCCGAAGGACCACGGATCGCTAGTTTAACAGCTTAAAATAGTAATAATCCTGATCTGTCCCCACCACCACCTTGTTTTCAGTGAAGGCACCATTTCTTGGTTTGCAACTGCCCACCTCCTGCCAATGCAAACAAAACTCCCTTCCTTGTTTAAAAAGACATTCCCTGCTGGCTCACATTTAAAATCTGGATGCCACTGGCCTTGGGAGGGCCACAGAATAGTCTGGACTCTAATGCTGATTCTGGGGTTAACTTGTCATGAGATTCTGGATAAGTCATTTCCCTAGGTCTCGGTTTCTTCATCTGTTAAATGAAGGAGTAGGTAGAGAGCCATAGTTTTAAAATGGTTTATATCTGGAACGCTTCCCCGCCCTGTTCGTTCCTTTCTCCACCCAGCAAGTCTTTACTGAGCTCATGCCGTGTGCCTGGCACTGTCCTAGGCCTCAGGGACACAGAGGTATGGACGCCAGGAAAATTCTTTGCCTCGTGTAACTTATCTTAGTGGTGGACAAACAGGCAAATAAAGTACCTGTAACTGCCAGGCAGAAAAATAAAACAGATTATGGAGTCAGAGTGCCCACAGGGAAGGCTATTTTAGACAGGGTGGCCAGGGAAGGGCCCGTCCGAGGAGGTGGCATCCGAGTAGAGACCTGGACGAAGTGAGGGAGCAAAGCACACGAAGTCCTAGGGGAGGAGTGTGCCTGGCAGAGGGAACAGCAAGTGCTAAGGCCCCGTGGCAGCAGTGTGCCTGATGCACCTGAGGAATGGTGAGGTCACTGGTGCAGGCCCAGGAGAGTAAATAAGGCAGGAAACAGGATGTGAGGTTAGAGGGAGAAGGACCGGGACCCACAGATAGGACATAGGATTTGACTCCCAGTGCTGGGAAAGCCATTTCTTTGAAAAAAATGAAGCCAATGCCCTATTTGCAAAAGAGAGAAAGACTGTGCTGCTCCAGTGAAAACCATGTGATATCCCACAACTTCTTGATTAATCAGATTAAATACAGTAGAAGGTACACTTGCAGCCCAGGAATTTGAGGCAAGTATCTACTCGAGTCTGGGCGGGACCATCCCTGGACAGATAAAAGTCATTATCTTTTTCAGGGGAGCAAAAGGAAAGAAATAGCAGGGATCTGAGTGAAAGAGAGAGCATGAGGTGGGAAAGACCTTTCTAGAAATCTCAGCATTCTGACTTGAGTTTGCACCCACAGCAATTCCCTCCAACACCATCTCACCGACAGAGGGTGTCCTGTGAGGCCGGCAGACCGCCCACTCCCCTGATGCACCCCCAGAAAACCTGGAGAGTAAAGAGTGGGGTGTGAAGCCCGTGTCTTAATTCCCAGCCCCGGGGCCAGGGACGAGTGGAATCCCAGCCTCTGCGGGGAAGCTTCCTGGTGCTGCAGGTGCAGCTGGCTCCAGAGAGGAGGGTCAGACGGTAACTATTTCAGGCGCTGCAGGCCAAGCGCTCTGCCTGAAAGCAACCATAGGATGGGTGTGGATGAGCTCCAATAAGACTACGTTTACAAAAAGAGGTGAGTCCTTTAAAAATAAAGAAAAAAAAAAAGAGATGGGGTTGGCTTTGGCCGGTGAGCTACAGTTTGCTGACCTGAGGTGCTTTCAGGTTCAGAAAAAGGTTTTGTCTCAGCAATGCCATGACAACGAGGCAGGACCACAGAACGAGGGACTAGCGGTGGGCCAAACTCACACCCCCTGAGGGAAGTGTCAGGCCAGAGAAAACTACAAAGATAATAACTCTACTGTGGAAATAATTTACAGGCCTGTCATTCAAAATGTGCCTACAACCCCCATTCCAACCTTCATTTTCATTCATGGTTTACCTTGTTAATTAAAACGTCACTCATTCGTTATTCCCTGGTTATTACTATGTGAGAATCTCAGATTTCAGTTTCTTAATTATCTCTTGCAAAGACTCACACTTGACTGGGTTTAAACATACCAGCAGGTGATGCTGGGTAGCAGGGAAAGCTAATGAGGAGGAAAACTTGCTGTGCGTGATCGGAACTCGGTAAGCAAACCCTGACCATCTTGTCTCCCCACACTGTACCACAGAGTTGGCGAACTTTCTCCGCAGAGGGCCACATAGTGAATATTCCTGGCTTTCTGGGCCATAAAGTCTCTGTTAACAATTGCTCAGCTCTACCAAAAGCAGCCATAGATAATACAGAAATGAATGGGAGTGGCTGTGTGTCAATAAAACTTTATTTACAAAAATAGGCAGTGGGCCAGATTTGGCTGTAGGCCGTAGTCTGCTAACCCCTGTCATAGAAGAGTGACTTTTACCTACAATTTAGGTTTGAACCCATTACTCCTTTTTGAACTGCTCCTTGAACACCACTGGTCATCAAGATCCAACTAAACCTAGAGGGAAGACTGAGAAGAAGTACACCAAAATTTTAAACTGCAGTTCTGTGGGGGTGGTACAATTTGGGGTGATACTCCTGGGAATAATGGTGGCCAGCACTGATAGAGCACTTAGTAGGTGCCACGCCATGTCTGTGCACTTGACCTACACATGGGGTAAGTGCTGTCACCCCTATTTTATAACCAGGAAATGAAGCACAAGGAGTCTTGTGCTCTTGTCTGGGCTCTGGGTCACTTGGGTGATGCTGGGCATGTCGCCCAACATTGTTGAGACTCAGGATCTTTGTTCGTAAAAGGGTCCAGGATCTTTTCTCCTCGCAGGGCTGTTAGAGGGTTAAATGAGATCTCTGACTTGCCGAGACTCCTCGGTGCTGTACAGGCAAGGCTTCACACCCTGAGGTTTAGCAAAGTCCAGCCCCAAGGGGACCGCTTACCCCGAGGATGTGCAGCAGGATGGCTCCATGCTGGCGCTCCTTATTGGAGAACAGGTCTGTGGGAAACTCGTGGATTGCTGGAAGACAAGAGGAGACGACAGTGTTAGTCTTCAACAGACCTCCTGAAAAAACCCACTTGGGATGTGGAAATCTGCCGTGGAATGTGGACCATGCCTGGCTTCAGACTACCCAACGAGATGGCCAGCTACTGCTCGATCCAGGAAGTGGCCATGCTCTGGGGGAAATGCTGCTGGATAATGGATCATCCGTAAACATTCTAGTGCCTAGAGCTGATTGTGTTTTAGATAGGTCTTACACTTAAAAAAAAAAAAAGAAAAAGAAAAAGGCATGGAATTCCCAATCACTAGGATGGCTGTAATCAAAAAGACAGAAAACAAGTGTCAGTGAGGATGTGGAGAAGCCAGAACCCTTAGACACTGCTGGTGGGAACGCAAGGTGGTGCAGCTGCTTTGGAAAACAATCTGGCAGTTAAATATAGTTACCATATGACCCAGCAATTGCACTTCTAGGTATAAACCCAAGAGAAATGAAACACAGTGCCTATACTACGTGTCCACAAATGTTCACAGCACTATTATTTATAATAGCCAAAAAGTGGAAACAACCCAAATATCCATAAACTGATGAATGAATAAATAAAATATGGCAAATCCCAAAACAATGGAATATCATTCGGCAATAAAAAGAAACAAAGGACTGATACATGCTACAACACTGAAAACATTATGCCATGTGAAAGACGCCAGTCACCGAAGGTCACACGTTACATGATTCCATTTAATGAAATGTCCAGAATAGCAAATCTAGAGAGACCGAAAGTAGATGAGTGGCTGCCCAGGACTGGGGGATGATGGCTAAAAGGTATGGGATTTCTTTTGGGGGAGTTGAGTACATTTCATAATTGATTGTGGTGATGGCTGCACAATTTTGTGAATACACTAAAAGCCACTGAATTGTACAATTTAAAAGGATAATTGTATGGTATATAAATTATAACTCAAGAAAGAATTTTTTGAAAAGGAAACAATGAAGTAAAAAAATGCCAAAGAGGCAGTTCCCCAGCAGGTTAAGTGTAGAGAATTAAATCATATGACCTGTCAAGCCCACTTCTAGGTATATACCCTAAATATTGAAAGCAGGAACTTGAACAGATATTTGCACACTGATGTTCATAGCAGCATTATTCACAATTGCCAAAAGATAGAAGCAACCCAAGAGTCCATCAACCGATGAATGGTAAACAAAATGTGGCATATACACACACAATGGAATAGTATTCAGCTGTAAAAGGGATGAAGTTCTGATACATGTGATAACCTGGATGAACCTTGAAGACATCATGTTGAGTGAAATAATCCAGATGCAAGAGGACAAATATTGTGTCTCACTGATTTGAAACAATTAGAACAAGCAAGCTCACAGAGTCAGAATCTAGAATACAGGTTATCAGGGGAGGGGGAGGGATAGGAAATAGGGAATTTAGGCTTAAAATGTGCAGAGTTCCTATTTGGAATGATGGAAATGTTTTGGTAATGGATGGTGGTGATGGTAGCACAACATTGTGAGTGCAATTAACAGCACTGGAATATAATCTGAATATGTTAAAAGGGGGGGGGATGTTAGGCTGCATATATGGTAAAAGAATAAAAATGAAACAAAAAAAGTCCATGGAACAGCACTACACAGTGAACCTAAAGTTGAGCCAGGGACCACAGAGAGTAATTTTTTTAAAAAGATGCCAAAGAGGAAAATCAGGGGATGTTTACTTGCTTTGTCCAAGAACTTGGTCACATTTCTTACAGGGAGCTTCCTAGGTGGCTTACACATACTAAGATCTGTTACAAAGGCCATTCCTGTACAATGAGGGGGCCGAGGCCGTGGGGCAGGCATGTCCAGCTCAGGAGTACGGGCCCCTGAGTCACACTGCCGGGTTCAAATCTCAACTCTAACATTTACAGGGGCATGTTCCTTAACCTCTCTGGGCCTCAGTTTCCTCATCTGTAAAATGGAGAGATTGATTTTAATAATTCACATTATTTCTAAACTGTCTCAAGATTGTGATGAGCAGTTTCAAACCAGCCCTCCCCAGAATTCCAAAGTGCCCTTCCCACTCCAATGCCCAGGCGGAATCCTTGGATGGAGAAGTTGGAGGCTTATCTCCTCCCACCAGGGTCCTTTCTGGCACCTCCCACCCCTTCAAGAGCTCAGGGATAGGCGTTTTGTGCAAAGCCCACCAGCCCCCTTCTCTGTCTCTCCTCCCACCTACTCGATGGGTGGGAAGCAGAGGAAGAATAATAGATCCAATAAGGAAACCGAGGTCCCGAAGGTCAAGTGATATCTTCTGGATCAGGGATAGCAGCCTGACAGTAGCTGAGCACTCCTTCGGCAGAGCCACTTGGAGCAGGAAAACGGAGTGATGGGAGGTGAGGCTGAGGCTGGGTCACAGAAGAACCTGAGGCCAAGGTGGAGTGAGGGAGGGACAAGGGCTGAGAGCATGGGGCCCTGGCCCCCTCGTCCCCTGCACCTCCTCCAGGCCCACTCAGGTGGGAGGTGTGCTTCTGGTGGCATGCTGGCTCAGATGACAGGCCCTCCTGGGCCCCAAGGACACCCCTGCGGGGACCAGCACGAATCCTCCTCTTCCGAGCTCTCACTGTCCTTGTTGGTGGGCAGCCTGGTGCAGTATAAAGCCCTCTGCCCTGCAAGCACATCCCTGATACCTCCAACTGCTGTAACTCTGAGCCACCTGCCTGCCTCTCAGGACGCAGGGTGCTCAGTGGTAAAGGAATCATCCCTTCTCGTGCACCCCCTCTCCCTTCAGCATGACTCACGGCTAAGTGCTTTCCAACAACATCTCTGCAGACAAGCCATCCCTGAGCCCGAGACCGGCAGCTCCCCAAACTCCTCCCAAGCCCCTGGTCCTTGCCAAGCCCACCATCACTCATTTTTTTTTTTTTTTACTTTATTTTGTACATTTAATAATTGAAAATATAAACAATTAAAAACTAAAAAGGAAACACAGATGGATAAGTATATACATTTCTCAATTAAATGTAATGGATACTTTTTTTTTTTAAATCAAATAATATGTTACACAATATATTTGGTTCATAGTAACGCATTCATACAGTATTTGTCCTTCTGTGTCTGGCTTGCTTCACTCAACATAATGTCCTCCAGGTTCATCCATGTTGCCATATGCTTTACGACTTCATTTCTTCTTATAGCTGCATAATATTCCATCGTGTGAATAGACCACAGTTTGTTTATCCATTCATCTGCTGATGGACACCTGGGTTGTTTCCAACTTTTGGCAATGGCATCACTCATTCTTATAGTCCCCCAGCTAGACCAGAAGCTTCTGGAAGGCAGGATCCACAGCCCAGTTGGCCATTGCATCCTCAGCACCTAGGACAGGCCTGGCACAGAGTAGGTTCTCAGTAGACCATTAACAATTCCATGGAATAAACAACAGCAAAGAATTAATAGCAAAAATAATAATGTGTGTCATCTTTTTACTACTGTGAACCCCTTGGGTACCTGGAATGATGTCCATAGCAGGTGCTCAATAAATGCTTCATAAACTTCATAAACTTTCTAAATATATTTAGAGAAAAATCCCTTCTCTCTAAATATATTTGATGTTGTGCTCTGAAAATGATGGTTTCTCTTTATATGGAAACTTCTGCTTTTTAAGATTAGATTCTTCCAACAAGACAAAGAAAACACCAGCTCCCCAGACACTCAGAAAATGTTCCCACTTTAAAACAAGCAACATTTAATGAAATATAGATTCCGTCAGTTCTCTGATTTTTTTCTTGTAATAATACTTTAATAGAACGGCTGCTGCCTATTCAAGGGCATGGATCGAGCTCAAGGTTTGCTGGCTCCAAGACGGAGAATTGTAAAGGGAGGCACTCGGCCTTTCTGTGGCTGGGATCTTGTTTCCAGGAGAAATGTATCCGTCTGGGATATTTCAGGGCAGATCAATAGACATTCCTGCCATGTAAATCCGAGACATTTCCTAATTCTCCAAACAGTATTTTGGGAGCTGGCGATTCATCCAATACTGGGAATTCCTTGAAGAGCAGAATAAAGTAATATTCCGTTCCTGCTGGGGACACATCATCTGGCGCTCAGCAGGGAGGGCATGCGGGTTATAAATCGCTTTGTCCTTGGTGGGAATAGGCTGCTGGTTCAGCCCCATCCCCAGCCTCTGAATCCCCCAGTGTGTGCTGGAGGCTGAGGCAGGAGAGCAAGTTCCACTCATGACCATTCTGCACAAGGACAGTGAGGAACCAGCTGCTAAAGACCCACTGCTCTCTGTACCCGCCCAAGTCACCCAGAGCCACAAGGCAGGCACTGCAGCTCTAGATGCCCCTGACGAGGCTCAGGGAGGGAAGTGCCCAGCGCAGGAGACCCAGCCACGTAAGCCGGGACTCACAGTGGGACCCTGCAGAACTGCCTGCAGCGCTGACACGGTGTGGCAGAGTGGACATCCCACTGCACTGGGAGACGCCAGACCAGGGCTGGGGCCCTGGCTCAACTCCACATGAGCGTTCGTGGCCCTGGCAGAGCCATTTTACCTCTCCAGCTCTCGTGGCAAGCCGCTGCAAAAACGCAAGGAGATGAAAGAGTCAAGGTGATTGTGCTGGTGCACCTGGGTGCAGGCGGCACAGGCTGCAAGCCGCCGACGGCCACCTCGCCCTCCCCAGCTGGCCCTCCCCCAGCTCGGGGTCAAGTCATCTAGAAAGCAGTGTACGGGCGGTACAGACCACAGGGCCCTCTCAGCAGCCGTGCCACCCTCCCACCCTGGCCACCCCCAACGACAGCTTTAAAGATTTAAAATGCCACACGCAGCCATTCAGTGCCCTGTCTTGAGACCCAGGTAGACTCTGGTTTCCGGAAGTGGTCTCTACCCAGAATGACCAAAAATGACCGATGTGAGGGGGGCAAGTTGCTTGCCACCTCAGGGGCTATTTCCTTGTCTGTCAGTGGGGATGACAATAGAACCTGTCAACCAGGTTTTTGTAGGACTAAGTAAAACAATATGTGCAAAGCGCTTAGGCGGCTTAGGCTGCCGGTCACTCATTAATTTACAGTCCTCCCAGATACAAGTTCTTTCCCTGCTGTTCCAGAGAAGGCACAGCCTCGGTTTGCGAATGCAAAAGAGGGCCCCAAACTGGCTTAGTGGGGAAAAGAAAAAGAGAGAGATTCCACTGGCACCATCAGACTCTGAAGGCGGCTGCAGTGTAATCCCAGATTCCGCAGAAAGCCTGCCTTCTCCTCTCGGGCTTGCAGGGATCAGGAGGCCCCGGGCCACGGTCAAGGGCATGGTGCGTGCCTGTCCGAGCAGGGCTGAGCCTGCCCCAGCTGCTCAGGTCCCCGCCAGGGAGGGGGAGGCCCAGCAGGGTGCACACGCAGGCTTTGGAGGTCACACCTAAGCCTTTAAGCCGCAGAAGTCCCGGGTTGGTGGGGTAGGGAGCTGTGTCTACAGGTGGAGCTGAGCCCAGGGATCTCCACGCCCTCCAGAACTGGCTTTGCCGTCACTGGACACTCCAAGTACCTGTGTCCCTCCAGTCCTCCCACCCAACCTTGACTGTGCGTGGAGACCCAGGGGTGGGGGTGGGAGACCAGGCCTTCCCCCCATTGCCTTCCTGAACACCAGAAAGGACACCCTATGGTCAGGGGGATAAAAGCATCTTCAGCCTCACCCCTCCTCTCCCCCCCTCAGCTAATCACATCTCATAAAGTGCTATTCGGGGGCCCCAAGGCACAAGTGACCTTTTTTATTTACACGCAAAGAAGTTACATGGGTAACATGATAATTCAGAATTCAGATTGCCCCTTCAAAGCTCTGTGCTTTTTCTAACTATGCTATATACTTTTCTAGCTCAAACTTTATTAAGTTATTCAACAAATATTTACTGAGCGCCCACCGCGCGCGAGCCTCGGCCTCCTCTTTGCGGATGGCCACGTGAGAGCAGGCTATATCCTCGCCCCTCCTGGGCACTGGGAGTCTGCATCTGGGTGGGTGGATTTTACTTCTGGAGGCACCCAAGGTTATCCAGAGAGTGGTGGGGTATCAGGATGGAAAATACCCTGATCCTGGCAGAGAAGGAGCCAGAACTGCCTCCTGGGCATTTTCTACGTGCCAGGCCTCACCTACGGGGTGGACTGGGGGTGGGGTGGGGAGAGGTAAAGCCATGAGGACGGGAGGGCAAGCCAAGCGAGGGGGGGGCGTGCAGCAAGGACTAGTGGGAGTGTGGCGGCCAGCTCCCGTTCTGAAGACCACCGCTAACCTTCCTAAGCCCTTTACTCTCCCAGGTCAATCCTGAGGTCACGATTCCCAATTTACTGAGCAGAAACGGAGCCTCTGAGAAGCTAAGCATTCACCCCCAGCACAGAGCCAGGGGCAGGGGCAGGTGAGAGAAGAACCCGGGCTGGGGAGCCCCGCCAAGCCGCGTCACAGGGCCAAGTCCTCCTCTCCTCCTTCACCCGAGGAGCAGGCTCTGGGTTCCCGGAAGCTACAAGGGGCCAGGCAAAAAGCCTTGCCTGGGAAAGGAGGCATGCGGTGAAGGGAGGCATGCACATTGCATCTTTGCATCAACTCACGCCTAAGCCTTATTCCGTGGATCCCAGGGAAACTGTCACTCAGCTTCCTTGGCCTCCTTGCAACATTCAGTAAAACAGATCCCTTTCTATTTACCTTTTTTTTTTCCCAAGCAATAAAAATCCCTTCATGGTGGTATTCGGTTCTATGGGTTTTGTGAACTGCACAGAGTCATATATCTACCACCACACCCATGAGACGGAAGAGTTTCTTCACCTGGACATTCCCTTGTGCTGCCTTTTTACAGTCAACGTCTCCCACCTCAGCCCCTGGCAATGCCTGATGAGTTTCCTTTCCCTGTGGATTTGCCTCTTCTAGAATGTTGCATCAGTGAAATCGTACCTTCTCGCTTAGCCTTTTTGACCCCACACTCTCCTCATTCATCTCCTCAGTGCTGTTCACAGAGTCCCCTGCTCTGCCAGAGCCCTGAGCCCTGCTGTCCTTGGGTGCTCCACCCTGAGCCCTCTCCTCCAGCCGTGTCCCGGAGCTCAAGGCCAAACACATTTGATGCCCATTGTTCCTTCACCCTCCTGCAGGAACTAACACTCATCCTCAGGGAATGGCCCACCATCCATCCCAGTCTGCAGCAAAGAAATCCGGGCTTTGTCCTTGATACCACCTCCTCCTCCCTCACACCCTAGGAGGGGTAGACAGGTCAGCTGGCACTCAGCATCCATGTCATCCTTCCATGTGCCTTCCTGTCAGGGACCCCAGGTGTGGGTGTGCAGGCTGTGCACTGTGCAGTCTTCTGGAGCAGCTCTGCTTCCCGTTCTGCAGAGCCCAGACTCCCTTGCAGCTAGGTTCTGAATGAGAATTAGGTTCTGCCAACCTGGGGGATTTGGAAGGCCGAGAGGAGGCAGAGGCAGCCTTTCTGCTGCCGTTTCCACTGGCAACCAAGTGCATGGAGACGAGAGTAGAGAGGCTCTTCTGGCAACACAGGCCCCTTTCTTATTCCTGCATGGGATATTTTTTAATTTGGTTATTCCAATTCCAATTTCCACACCTCTAGACCTTTTGGCAATGTTGTCATCACCAAATTTCCTGAATTAAACCCCTTTCTGCTTAAAATACCGTAAATGGCTTCTATTTCCTGCACTGACTGCTGACTGATCCACCCACACCCACCCCTTGGCCAGTCCTTCTCAGGGTGCTGGCAAGTGGACCTCCTAAAGGGCCCTCGAATCCGGCACCTCTCCGCTCTGCCACCTGCATCGTGTCTCTGCAGCCCACTGCACCAGTCCTCCAACCAGTCTCCCCGGCCCCATTCTCAGTTTGCCCCTTTCTGCTTTCCACACAGCAGCCAGGTGAGTTTTTCGACATGCATTTATGGCTTAAAACCCTCCAATGGCTTTCAGTTACGCTGAGGATAAATGCTACAGCCCTGCCAAGGCTTCAAGGCCCTCCAGCCTCTCTCCAGCCCCCTGCCCCATGGTGCTTCCTCTGCTCCGGCCGGCCTGGGCAAGCAAGCCTGTGATGCCAGCCCCTGGCCCAGCTTGGCACGAGACAGGCGTTCAGAAAATGCCTGTTAGATGAATGGGTTTTGGACCTTCTGACACAAACTCAAGAGCTGCTAAGAAGAGCTCTGCTCAGAAGACTCTCCAGGAGACAGACTGGCCGGTCCTGGTTTTTCAGCGACAGTCTTCCAAACCACTTCTCCAATGATGCACAAGGATACTTACCAGACGAAAAGTTTTTAATAGAGATGTACTTTCTGTTTGATGCTGATCGTTCCTAAACCTTTCAATTAGCTTGTTCTCTTTAGGGAATGTAAACTGTGAATTTTTTATAAAGGGAAAAAATTGCCTCAAAACATGCCATTCTCTCTTTGATTTCTACCCTAGTTAAAAATAACCCCACATTCTGAGCCCTACCATTTATTCTGAAACTACGAAAACTAGACTGGAAGGCTGGGAAGTAACTGAAATAGCTTCAAATTTCTATCATTTCTGTTTATATAAGGTATGTATTTTAGAAACCACTCAAATGCCAGAAATCAAACGCAAAAAAAAAAAAAAAGTGATTTCCCCCAATTCTGTGGTTTAAAATAACTTTGCTAAGAATTTTATACCTTTCATGGGCAACACTTGGAACATCTAGATTTCATACCATCACTCTCAAGTCCCCAAAAGGAGTAAAAATAATTACATGAATTCATTGGCTTAACCAGTGTGAAAAGCAGTTTGAAAAATCCTTTCTTTCTAGGCATTCTAAGTGAGATTATGCATCATGAAAAAGAAAACTGTGATTGGAAGATCGAGCAGTAAGACTGCTCTTTCTGTGAGCAGCCCCCATGGAATTTTAGGCCTGGGAGAGGCCCTTCCGGCTACTTAGCACAGCTGTTCTCCACCCAGGCAGGAGCAGCTCTTTCTAAGGCTCCCCCTGCCATGCCAACCTGCCCTGATGCTGAAATCCCTTGCCCTGCCCTGCCCTGCCCTGCCCCAACGGGAACAATTAAACCTCTCATCTCGAAGTGGGGAACACTGAGTCACACGGAGGTCAAGTGCTTGACTCAGTGTCACAGCTATTTCATGACAGAAATACCAGAGACTGAATATGCAAATGGCCAATGGCCAGATGCCCATGACAGTAGAACTCTGACCCACAACTCCGGCAGAAGCCAGCCTGGAAGCCAAGCGGCCACTCTACAGCAACGAGCCCAGAACGTTGGGGCTTTGTCATGATGGCCAGCTGCCCTATTTATTTATTTATTTACTTATTTATTTGCCCCTGCTTCCAACTCAGGACCAACCAGAGAAAGCCAAACGTGCTCCCCAAACCAATGACATAAAACGCCTGACTTCTAGTTAGCCCACCTCCAGCTTCCCCATCCCAACGCTCTCCAATTGGAGCATTCCCCAAACCTTTCCTTTTTTCCCCTCTATAAAGCTTTCCCACTTCCCTACCTGCCTTTGAGTCTGACAAATGCAGGAGATGGTGGCTGACTCCCATTACAGTAAGCTCTGAATAAAAATCCTCTGTTCTCGATTGGGTGGCTTTTGTTTATTTCCACAATTAGCTATGACCTTTAACTGTGCCTGTATGCCTTTCTCCCACACGAGGTGGAGTAGTCTCAGGGGACGCTGGGGAGAATGTGTCCATCCCTCTATTGTCCCCACCTCTACCAGACATCATCCAGCAAGAACAGTAAACAGGGAACATATTGGGGAGCAGATGCAGCTCAAGTGGTTGAGCACCTGCCTCCCATGTACAAGGTCCTGGGTTTGATCCCTGGAACCTCCTAAGAACAAAACAAACAAATGAAAAAACCAACTCTCACTGGGGAGCGGACACAGCTCAGTGGTTGAGCACCTGCTTCTCTTGTACAAGGTCCTAGGTTCAATCCCCAGCACCTCCTAAAAACAACCAAACAAACAAATAGGTAACATATTCAATATGTACAGTGCTTTAGTAGCTGAGATTGCCACCCCACACAAACAACACACATATTCTGAGCCAATAAGCAATGCAGTCAGTTCATCAAAAGGAGTTTATCAAAAGGACAATGGCCATTAAAGCAAATCATTTTATTTGGAAGAATGGGTACAATTTTTTAAAGTTTGACATAAGGTTTTACATATAAATCATAAACAGCAATACATACACAGGGCTTACTTGATGCCAAGCACTCCTAAGTACTTTGCACATGGCATTTCATTTAATCCTCACATCAAGCCTGTGAAATACTATTATTAGCCCCTTTACAGATAGGGAAACTAGAGAACAGAAAGGTGAAGTGATTTGCCCAAGGTCACACAGCAAGTAAGTGGCAGAGCCAGGATTGGAACCTGGGTAATCCAGCTCTAAAGAGCACTTGATGGTATATTGAGAGCCATCAAAATGTTTCTTCCCTTTGACAACAATCCTTCATTTGGAATTTGTTTTAAGGGCATCACTCAAAATATGGAGGAAAAACATGTATGAAAATGCTGGCTACTTCTAACAGTAAACACTGAAGTCACTGATTGTCCAGTCACAGGGGAATGGGTAGGTGGTATGGTCCGTCCAGCTTGTCCCTCCACGTACACTCACTGGCACCTCCCGGGTCTCCAGCGCGGTTTTAGGCACGGGAACTGAGCAGTGAGCAAGGCCGGTGCAAGCCCCTGCCCTTGAGAGGCAACTTAGCGTATCAGCTAAGATGACCTCTAAAGACGTTGACTATGGAAAAAGGTCTAGCGTAAACGAAAAAAGCAAAACCCAAAATCACTAGTA
Organism: Cabassous unicinctus; assembly: GCA_029593785.1. NCBI lineage: Eukaryota > Metazoa > Chordata > Mammalia > Cingulata > Chlamyphoridae > Cabassous > Cabassous unicinctus. Next base: position 15,963 of record JAQZBX010044539.1, read on the forward strand.
GTTTGTGTGCAGCCACGAACAGTCAAATCAAAAGCACTGGCAGGAAATAGATCAAAATACAGCCTGCGGCAGGGTGGAAGACTTCTAACTTCTAAATTGCTTTCCCTTCCATCGCTCCTCTTCCAAATGCTTTATAGCGTGGCAATATTGTTTTTCAGAGTACAAAATCTTAAGTCAATTTACTATGATTTATCAAAAAGGACCGAAGCTTAAAAAAACACGGGCGTGAAAGAAGCCAGCACAAAAGAGTAAGAACTGTATGATTCCATCTATGCGATGCTCAAAAACAGTCAAATCTAAGAGCAGATCTAACTAAGCTGGGTGGAAGTCAGAACAGTGGGTGCCTCTGGAGGTGGGGGAGGGGATAATCAGAAGAGGGCACAGGGAACTTTTTGGGGTGATGGAAATGTTCTAGATCTTGATTGAGGTGGTAGCTGCACAGTTGCATACCTTTGCCAAAACTCAAAACTGTATGCTTTAAAATCTGTGCTAATTTGCTGTAAGCTGTACCTCAATAAAAAGAGAGCCACTGAACTCCCCATTTTCCAGGAAAAGGGAAGCGTACTGCTGCTGAAAAGCTTCCAGAGCTCACCACCCTGGTCTCCCGGCTGTCACGGTGCTTGTGGCATGGGTGGGGCAAGTAGCAAGTACCAGAACTCATGTGCACAAAAATGCGCACGCCAGCCTCTACCGAGCCACCCCTGGGGAAGCTTTCGGACGGGTCGCATGTGGCCCACTCTGCTGCAAAGGTGAGCCCGTCTCCGCAAGTCGGGGCTCAACTGCAGGAACCTGGGAAGCAGAGAGGGCTCAGCCTCTCGTGACCCACTCTCAGGGCCGCTCATCCCAATGAGGGGCTCTGCACACCGGGGCACCTGCACCACCTCACCGTCACCGATGACAGGGACAGAAGCCGATTTACATGGGGCCAAGTGCCACGTGGCAAAAGGCCACCACCCTTGCCCTGTGTCTTCCCAGCTGGCAGGGATGGGTGCACGACCTCATTCGGGCTGCGTGTTAGATGTGCTGTCTGATCCACCTGCAGAGGTGATTATTCATTGTCTGCCTGGACCATATGGTGGCAGCTTGTGAAAAGTCCCAGGGACGAACCTCTGTCATGAGCACTCATAAGAATGGGCTTTTTCTGTTTTTAATCAACGACATATCCCCGGCACCGAGATTAAAAGCCGGCACCTAGCGATCGCCCATATTTGTTGATTACCCCTTTATCCGTGGAAACAGGCACTGAAAACACTCCCACGTAAACGAACGCTTAAGAATGACACAGTGACATTTGTTATCAAGGTGTTTCACGTGTCCTGATTTGACACAGTCCCCGCACACGCCTACTGTCCCAGCGTAAAGAATAGCGCCCCTTCCACTCACAAGTGTCCTGGTTTGGACGAAGCAGGATTACCTATACCTGGCAGGTTTTTTCATTTACTTCCAGGTGTATTTCACACATAGTAGGTGCTTCACTAAACAGTTACAGAATGACTGACAGTTGTAATTTGGATGTATGATCCTTTTTTCTAAAACCTCAGAAGAATTAAAAAACGACAGCCTGATTCCGTCTGGGTTCTATGCTTATCTCCGTCCTTGGCTCCAACTAGCAAAAGCATTTCCAGTGTGGAGTCACTAGGTGGGAATTTTATTCTTGGCTTTCCTTTGTGAGCTTTTGGAAAACTGCTTAGCTCCTTAGTTTCCATAAAAGCGTTGTGAGGTTTGAGGAAGTTCTTGGCTCATTCGATGTGGCGTCTGGAGACATTTTTGTCTGTCACAACTGGGGAGGGGGATGCTACTGGCATCTACTGGGAGAGGCCAGGGATGCTGCTACGATTCCTCAGAACAATTACCGGGACCAAATGTCAGCAGTGACGCGGTTGAGAAACCCTGGTCCAGGGAATGACACAAGTTAAAGTTGCTTCTGTCACCTTGGCCCACTGAACACAGATGCCTGGGCCTCCTTATAATTAAAGAATGGACACGTACACCCTCTCCTCTCACAGTTTATCCACAGATAAACCTGCAGTATTGGTCCCTCACAGAACTCTCTCTAGCCAAACTGAGTGGCTATGAATAGGCCAGAAAATCCTCTGGTTCTCACCCCTTCCTCTTTGTCCCCCCATGCTCCTAAAAATCTCACAAGCTGACTCAAATCCACATCCTTCAATAACAGCGTGGCTCTTGCCTAGCTCTGCCCGGGGACTGTGTAGAAGGAAAACACTTTGCTGCTCAATCTGCCTTAGTTTCATCTTTTTCTTTCTGCCAACTGTGGCTCTCCAACAAGCAGGTTCCTGTACAAACAGGAGTTCTGGCCCTGGTGCAGAAGCTGCTCCCAGCACAGATGTTGACTTTCATTCCTTCAGACAAGCCCTGAGTGTGTACCATCTACCAGGAGGATTTGAGCTCGGGGCTGCGAGGGAATAAGGATAAACCAGGCCTTGTCTGCAAACCTACCGGGGAGGGGAAACAGATGCACAGCTGACAGGGACTGTAACGGGCCTTAAATGCCACAGGAGAGGTTTAGGCAGAGCTTCAGCAGAACACGGAACAGGGAACAATTAACGCTAACTCGGAAAAGGTGACTCAGGGAAGAGCCTGGAGATGGCTGACCTGGGCTCCGAAGGGTTTCCTGGGAGACATCCAGGAGGGAGGAAACAGGCTTTCCGGGCAAACAGAATGATCTGGATGCTGAGGCAGCAAGGTGGGAGGGAACCCAGGAGACTGGGAATTCTGAGAGCCAGGACCCAGGACATCCTGACAGGCAGGGGAGGCTACAGTGGGAAGAGAAACTGGAACAGGAGGCTGAACCAGACTGGAGGGTCTGGAGTGCTCGGATAAGGGGTCTGGCTATGTCCCAAGATACCAGGAAGCACTAGAAGATTTCTGAGCAAAGGAACAACAGATTTAGAACATTTTAGACCAAGGGTAGGCAAACGTTTTCTGTAATTATTTTAGGTCTCTGTTGCAATTACTCGAGGGTGCCGCCGCAGCGTGAAAGCAGCTGTACACAAGACAGAAACTAACAGACATGGCCCTGGTGGTGTGCGGCCTGAAACGAAGCGCTGCCTGGAGAGCTGGGGGTGCAGGGCCTCACAGCGAGTTCTCCTGCCTCGCTGCTCCCATGGATCCGGGCCCCAGCCTGCTCACCCCCAAGCAGCAGGCTTCAGTTCCCCGCCAGCCCGCGGGATTATTCAAGCGAACCAATCAACACCCTCCCGCCGGGAACCAAGAGGCACCCCACCCTGCTGTCACTACACAGCCGGCCTCCCCCAGCCCCTGCTGGTCCCACCTGCTCTGGAGAGTTCTGTTCCTCCTTCCCCAGGCAGTGTGTACAGGGGACTAACAAGCTGCTGCCACTCTCACCTGCCCAGTGCCGTGTCTTGGTCAGTCCCATAGCCTTAGGGCAGGAAGCCCTCCCCTCACCAGTGGGACAAAGGCGAGGTGAATAAAACAGTGTTGACATAAAACTTTACTCATGTTCACTGAAATCTGAATCTCGTAATTTCCACGCATTGCAAAACATTCTTCTTTTGACTTTTTCCAGCCGTTTAAAAACGTACAAACCCTTCTTAGCTTGTGGGGCCTACAAAGACAGGCAGGGAGCTGGATCTGGGCCACGGGCTGCAGTGTGCCGACCCACACTTTAGAAACGTCATCCTGGCTGCAGCAAGGGGGGCAGGGGCAGAGACCTCAGGTAGGAGGCTGGCGGAGTTACTTGGGGATGGAAAGGAAGGGACGGATGTAGAAATGCTGTGGCCCCCTGACCTGCCGGATGGAGGACTGAGGGAGGGAAAGAGAGGAGGGGGGAAGGGGGAATGACACTGGTGTCTCCAACCAGGGTGACGAGGCACCGTGAGGCCACGTACCTAGTCTGATAACATGGTGCCAGGAAGGGTTATGGGCTGTGGCCACATCCACATGCCCAAGAGGACAGAAAAGCCTGTTTCGAATGCAGACAGCTTGTCAGAGAGGGCTGGACTGTGCCAGAGCCAGCTACTCAGAGTGGGGTTTTTCTGCATTGCTCTTCACTGGAGCGGCTGACAGCGTTGACATCTGTTGTTTTTGCCTGTCCAGCATCCTAAATCCATGGCTTTCCTTGGGAAAACCACCTACCCCCTGTTCTTGTCCATATGAGTCGAGTGAGGCTGGCCTCTCCCCTAGGGCCATGGGGTTGGTTCATGGATTGGCAAACGGACCACTGAGAGTCAATTCCAGAAATTTTGCTGGACCTTTTTGGGAAGGAGCAGCTTTCTTTTTGCTGAACCTGAAAGGCAGCCCAGGGCCCCTTTGTAGCGGGACATTGGCTGAGAAGGAAGCCAGCGTGGAAGGGAGCTGAGCCAATCCTGATATCATCCATTGATCCCTGGGTCCAGCCATGCCTGAAGCTAGCCCTGGACTACAAAAGCCAATAATCTCTCATCTTTTGCTCAAGTCAGTTCAGACAGGGTTTTTGTCACTTGTAGCCCAAAGTCATAACACACCTAGTTGCTGGTAGAATGAGGCCTTGGTCTTAGAATGGTTGGGTGACAAGGTGCCTATCTTAAAGAATTATTTGAGACTTTTGTCCAAAGCATTTGTGATTGCCCTGAAAGATTATAAACTCTTGCCTTACTTATCTCCAGACTGTGCCCCTTGGACACACTAGGTACTCAATAATTGCTGGTGCCAGAATGAAGGTACATAATCCCAGGTAACCAGCACACTAAGCTACAGGAAACTGAAAAGAAAGATCAGGAGTCAATATGGATTTCTTTTTCTCTTCTACCACTTAAAGGTTCAGAGAAATCAGGAGCTACAGGGATTTGGTTCTGTCTTGCACAACCAAGATGGACTTAGGCTGGGAAAAAGCAGGTCGTGGGAATGCCAACTATAAATGCATTTCAGGTGGAAGCCTAAATGAAAGAAGGGAATTACCTCATCTCAGAGATGGTTAGGAAAGGGCCCGACCTCACGCTGGGCATGGAAATGTGTGCTATTAGCAGAAACTCACTGGCAAAAGGAGTCAATGGGCACAGAAAAGGGCAATGAAGCTCTTGCTAATCTTCTCAACCCTGATGACAAGGGTGGGTGGTGGGCATGGGGGGTGGAGGGGGGCAGCTTGGGATCCAGGGCCTGTGTCCCCAACAGAGGCTCTGGAATAGCCAAGCCAACTGTGAGCGTCCGCCAAACATCTGCATGGAGAAACTGATTTCATGGAAATTGCGGGATAGGATGGAAAGAGCACTGTATAAGGAGCCAATATCGGTAATCCCATCCACTATATCCATGGAATATAAGCCCTCTCTCACTTGGAGGTGGAGTGGACATCACCTTCCAAGTCCACTCAGGATGGGGGGAGGAGCTGTGGACTAGAGTGGA
>JAQZBX010044540.1:0-21327 GCA_029593785.1 Cabassous unicinctus
AAACTAGGGGACACTGGCCCCTTTCAAGCTGATCACCTTTCTAGAAGCTTCTCCAGCTGCCGTGACTCTCTTCTCCTGTCCAGGCCCACAGTTCCATCCGTGTCCTGGGCACCACAATGGATGTCTCTCGTGGGCACTCAATGCCCACTTGGGGGACACTCCATGGGTACATGGCAAAGCCCATGACATGCCTCCTAGGATGTTCCCAGGGAGTGGTGGTGGCAGGAAGAGCAGCCTGGCTCCCAGGGGCTGACAGGCTGGGTTTGGGGTGGGGACCCTCTGTGATCACAGAAGGTCTTGCCTGGATGCAGGGCTGCTCCCAGCGGGGCCCTGCCCTCCTCACACTTGCTGCCCCAGGAGGCTTTCAGCCCAGGGCCCTTGGGGCTTGCCCAGGGGTCTGGGAAACTCGCCCCCCAGGACACAGCCAGCCTAATTTCCGCTCCCTCCAGTGCCCTCACCAGAGGCAGGAGCCGCTCTGAGTACCAGGGAGGTTGGGGTGCAGCTGCCCCTCCCTCCAGCATGGGAATGCACCCCCAGCTGTGGGCCCCGGGCCCCACAGGAGTCCTCCCCAGGCTGGTCTGACCTTCAGTCAGGCTATAAACAGCTCAGCCTGTCAGCACCGCCAGGCGCTGCCCAAGAAACAGCACGGTGTGCTCCGGCAGCCTCGAAATTTCAGGAATTGCCGGTACAGCTGCCCCCAGAATAGCCTCAGTCTGCCCCCCTACCCCTCCCTGGGAACCCTCTGTCCTCAGTGTCCCTGCAGTGGCTGGGAAAGTCTGATAATACTGGAACCGAATACAGTAGGGGGCAGGGCTTCTGGGCTGGGGCCCCAGGGGAGCCTGCCAGGCCAGAGGGGGGCTGGGGGAGGGAGAAGAACCCAGAGGAGGCGCCCCTGGGGTCTCAGCATCAGCAGAGAGGCAGACCCCTCCCAGGCCCTGGCTCAGCTACAGGGCCAGACTCACAGCCAGCCTTGGAGGAACAGAGGAACAGAGGAACAGAGGTGCACCGCGCACAGGGGAGAGCGTGCTTTCCCCAAGGCCTCATCCCCTTTTACAGGTGGGAAAACCGAGGCTGAGAGAGGTGATCTGACTTTCCCAAGGTGGCACAGCTGTGAGTAGCAGAGCCCCAGAAAGGCCTGCGGCTCCTCCATAAGTGACAAGGGGTAGCAACCGGGCACTAAGGGGCCAGGCCCCAGACCACCGCCTCTGGCCCTGTGGCGGGGTCAGGTGGGCCCTAAGCCTTTGGGGCAGCTCCACCCCTCCCCCACTTCCTGGAGACCTGGCTGGGTCGGGGGAGGGTGGAGTGAGAGGGCTCACGTTGCAAACCCAGCTGCACCTGTCCAGGATAAAGAAAGGCATTTCCCCCTCACCCGGCCCCCAGCCTCCCTCCTGAACCCCCTTTTCTGTGGGTCTTCAGGTTGAGACCCAGTGAAGGCAGCTCTTTCCTTGCCTAGGCTTTTGGGAAGAACTTCAGGGGCTTCTCTGGCCCCAGGGGTGATGGCATGGGGCCAGTGGGCGGGCGGGGGTGGGGACAGGCATTCCAAGGGGAAGAGGGCCTGCTGCTGAGTGGTGGCACAGGGCCCCATCTGGTCCCTGGGCCAGAGGGACGAGGGGGTGGGCGTGGCAGCTGGGGGCTCACCTCTGGCCATGAGCAAATGTGAGCTACTCTGCCCTGCTCTGAAGGGAGGTAAGGGGTGTGCCAGGGGGTGCAGCCCCCTGCTGGAAGGAGCAGGCTCTGGGGCAAAGGCCGGGACACCCAGCTGGACCCTGCCTCAGACACCCGGTGGGAGGCGGGTCAGAGCTGGGCAGGCGTGGGGTCCTCCAGAGATCGCTCGCCCTGCACCCCCAGGGGAAGACTCTGGTGCCCAACGGCCCTGCAAGCCCCAGCAAGAAACACCCTGGTCCTGGTGGGACAGAGGGATGCACGGCCACGGGGTCTGCCTGGCCAGCAGCTCAGAGCCTGGAACACCCATGCCCAGGGGCATTATTGAGAGGGATCCCCAGCGCCCAGCCCGCTTCTCCACCTAGGTGATTCGGGCTGTGTTCCCAAAGGAAGCCCAGAGCCCATCCTGCCCCTCCCCTGATGCCCTGCTGAGCGGTGGGTTCTATTTTTAGAAGTCTCCCCCAGTCATTGGCTCCAGTATGTCCCAGGCACACCCTCCCTGCTGCAAGGATGTCCCTCCTGCTCTCTAGCTCGAGGCCTCCGGACCTGAAGCTCCTGGCTGCCCTGCCCGGTGGTGCCTGGGTCCTGGGGGAGGTCATTGGCCGGCCCCTGCTGTTGAGCCAGGAGGGCTGATTTCCACCCTGGGTCCTGGGGCAAGCAGGGGGCCATGGAGGTGTGGGGTCAGTCCAGGTGTGGGAGGCCAGTGGGCTGTGGGGGCCAGGGTTCCCCGTTCAGGGAGGAGACCTGCAACCACTGGGCGGGGGCCATGCAGGGTCCTGGGGGGAGCAGCAGTGGGAACGGACAGTGTCCACTGGGACTCAGATGCCCACCTGTCCCAGGTAAGCTGTGTGAGGCTCAGGGTTTTCCTGTTCGCACGGGACCCTTTGCTCTCCTGGGCAGGCAGGCTGGGGGTGGGAATGCTGTGGCTATTACGAGGCTCCGTGGACACCCCCGAGTCGGGCTTCTCTTTCTCGGGGTCCCCCCACGTGCTCACACCAGGTTGACAACCCAGACTGCTCCTCTCGGGGGAACACTGGCCCCTGACCCTCTGCAAGGTGATCAGGGCTGCCCACCTGCCAAGGGCCTCTCCTGGAAGCCCACCAAGTCCCTGCTGCACTGGAGAAGGAACTGTCTCTCTGTGCTTGAGTGGGCAGCTACCTGGAACACTCGCCCGCCTGTCCCAGCCTCGCCCCTGCCCCCCATGCCCAGACCAACACTTCCAGAAGCTCCGCCTCTGTCATGTCCCACCCCCGCCCTACGCAGCGTTTGTCCTTCCCCCATCACCATGTAGTCTAGCTCTGAGCCTCGGGGCTGTGTGCCCCAGCTCTGCCAGTGGCTTGCTGGGGAATCCTTCTATTTCACAACTATTTATGGAGCACCTATAGTGTCCCTGGAGCTGGGGACCCAGCAGTGATGAAAACAAAGCCCCTACACGTGGAAAGCATGCGCTGAGCTTACGATGCCTCTCTGGGCTCCTGCAGCACCTGCTGGGCAGTGGGGGCAACTCGGATGGCCTCTGGTGGTCACTGGCCAGTCCCCATCAGGCAGCGCTGCCCCCTGACTACAGACATGGCAGCACCCAGGGCCATGTCCCCCCGAGGAGCGCCGGGTGGGCAGGGGTGAGTGGGGAGGCAGGGAGGAGAGAGGCCAGTCCACGCGGTCCCTGGAAGGCCTCGGCAGGCAGCAGGGAGGAGGGGTCCGGGTGCTGGAGCCCGTAGTAGGTCTGCCTGCGCCACGACTACAGGGCAGACGAGGTCAGCAGTCTGTCTGTCTATCTGCCCACCTGGCTGGAGGAGTGCTCTCTCCCCAGAGCAGCTGCCTGCTTCTGGAGAAATGCCCCACCCCGACCTGGAAGGGCTGGGGAAGGCGCGGTGCCGTCCGTCCACCTGCCCTCTTGCCCTGCAAACTCAGCATTCCTTTCTGTGCTTGGAATGCCTGCAGACTGCCCACATCACAGCCAGCTCGCGTGGGCAAACAGCGATGGCCAAGACCAATGGCCTGTGGCTGGCAGTCTCCATCTGAGTCCAACCCGAGCCCCCAGACTAGGCACGGGACATGAGCCGTCTTCCAAGAGCGTCCAGGAGGACAAACAGATGGACACGCGTACTCCCTCTTCTGCACGTGCCCTCCCCTATGTGCCAGGCTTCAGGCAGCATGCACTCACCCGGGAGATGGTGAGGGGCATGTTGAAGTCCTTGCCCCCCTGCAGGCGGAAGCCCCAGGGTCCAGGCCCGGTGAGGGTCACGCTGTAGGACATGCTGGCGGTGACGGCCGTGGGCTCTGTGGACAAAGGACAGAGGGGGTCAGCGTGACAGCGCTCTCCCCGAGCCCACCTACGGCCCAGCCGCACCTCTGGGCCCCAGCCCCAGCCTTGCCTGCTCTGTCCCTTGCTGCCGCCAGCCGAGAGGCTCCTAAGAATAGCTGGGAGCAAGGCCGTCCACGCTGATATCTGCCCTCGTCTGCGCCCATAAATGGACTGTAACCCTACACTGCGCCCGCCCGCCGGCGGCCTCCCAGCCGTCCACCGTGACTCACTCGGCTAATATAGCCCCCGGGGAGGGTGTCCAGCACCCCCAGGGGGCAGGAAGGGGGCACGGGCCGGCTAGTGGTGATGCACGTGCCCCCTTGCCCACCCCACCTCGCTCCCCTGTCCCTCTGGAGAGCCCAGGCATGCTCTCTGTGCCCACCCCTTGCCCTGAAGATGGGGGCTGAGCTCCCCTGGGCAGGGGCTTTGCAACGTGGGCATCTGCTGCCCTGTGCTCCCTGGAGGTCTCTGAGGCTGTGCCTTGTCCAGGGAGGGAGCTGAGCCCCTCCGGTGGGGACAGAGCTGCAGTCCAGGGGACCAGAGCCTTGGCCCAGGGTACCCCCCACCATGAAAATAACTGTAACAGCAGCAGCAGCTCTGGGCACGGCCTCTGGGCCAGTTCCAGCTCTGGACCCTTCACACCGTCAGCCCTCCGATCCCCCAAGGCTGCCATCTCGCCCGTGGGGTCCCGAGGCTCAAAGAGGTTAAATGACTTTTCCAAGGTCACCCAGGGAGTGGACGCGGCCACTCTGGAGCCTGCCTTGCTCCTACTCGACTCAGGCCAGATCATTGGCCCCGGAAGGGTGGGGACTGCCCGTGTGGCCCCTACACACCTCCCAACGCCCTGGCCGGGGGAGCTGGCCCCTCCTGCACCCCTCGGCAGGTCTGGGCCAGGCCTGGGCTAGGCCCACGCCCTCCAGACCCTCTGGGGGCCTTGCTGGTTATTCCGGGTTCTCCTGTCTCATCCGTGCTCTGGAAAACTTGACAGCAGCATGGAAATCTCCAGCTGCCAGTGCCGCCTGCCAGGTCTCCATGCCCTTTGCAATGGAATGGCAGGGGACAGGGAGGAGGGGGGAGATGCCATTTGCTCAGCTGCTGGGACACAGAGCCAGAGGGGCAGGGGTGGGGGGAGCTGTGCGCATGGTGTGTTCAACCCCTACCCCGGAGACGGCGTGTTCCGTGGGGGCCTCACAGCCAGGTCCTGCCTGCTGTTCCCAGGATAGACCTGGGGCCCCATGTGGTCTGAGAGCAAGGCCCACCCCATTCCCCGGCGGGAGAAACTGAGGCTCGGGGAAGGCGCCTGGGCGGGCTGGTTTGGGCCTTCCTGGAGGACTCTGGCCTGGGCTGCGCGCCCCTGCGCCCGCCTCGGGGGCTGGGTGTGAGCTGGTCGCCCCGCTGCCAGCACCCCGGCCTCACATCCTGGGCCGAGTCCCCAGAGCGCAGGGTCATTTGGTAACTCACCCAAGGTCACAAAATCCCCGAGTGGGGGAAGACGGGCGTTCTTACCATCCACCCACCACCTGGGCTGCGCTGGGTCCTGCAGCCCCAGCCTGGCCCGGGGGGGCAGCAGCTCAGGCCAGCGCCCTGTGCCCCACCCCACACACCAGTCTGTCCCCGACGCCCCGTCCCACCCCAACTCCAGCCTGATCCCTGCTCCCAGGACGCCCATCCTGCCAAGTGGTGGGGGCGGGCACCCAGCAGCAGGGTCCTGACCTGTGCAGACCCTGTGTGGGGAGGCGAAACGACAGGCGAGGCTGTACCTGGAGGCGCAGGCTTTTCCTCTGGTCTCTGGTCCCTGCTGCTGGCCTCTGGGGAGGGGGGAGCGGGGAGGAGGCTCTTAAAGGGGCAGCCAGCCTCCCTCCCGCTGCCTCCCCTGGGAGCCCAGGGCAGCCCAGAGCCGCTGAGACCCTCAGGCTGGGGGGCTGCTTGCTGACAGCAGGAGCCTTTGGAGAGTGTGTGTGTGTGTGTGTGGGGGGGTTCAAGCCTGCTCTTTGCCCCCCCTCACTCTGCCCCTGCCCTTTGACATTGGGGCTCCAGTAGCCCACTGCAAGATGGGGGTCGGAGGGAGGGAAGGCAGAGAAGCTGCTGGAGGCATGGCAGCCCCGATAGGTGGAGACGGTTGTTGGCCCAGGCGGCTGGCTTTGCGCTTTATTTTCTTACAGCCTGTCAGGGCCCCGCAGCCCTGGGATGAGCTCAGACCACCGACTGGAAGCAAACCTCAGGGCAGCGTGTGCACGGGTGCACGAGTGAGGATGTGCATGCGGGAGAGCGTGGCAAATGCACTGAGTGCGTGTGCATGGGAAATCCTTTCCAGGGCCCCAGGAACGCCTGGCTGGTGTGCAGCTGGGGGAGAAGCTGGCGTGTCCCCCGGAGCCATCGCCATTGTCATCGCCTGGACAATCTCTCGAGGGCTCCCAGGCAGCGGGGGAGGGGCTGAACGCAGGCTCTCCAGGCTGAGCTTGCCGTGGGGGCTGGTGAGAGAAGGGGGTGCAGGAGACATGGTATGGAGGGGGCAGGAGCGGGAGCAGGGCCGTGATTCCAGGGCCACTCCCAAAGCCCACAGGCTCATTGCGGGGGATCCCGTGTCTGTGTGTGCAGGGGACAGGAGGGGGCTGGATGGGTCCCAGAAGAACAGGAGAGTCCGTGGGGGGCTCCAAGATCCTGGGGTCCAGGCTGGGGAGAGCCCCTGGGTCTGAAAGCAAACACACACCCGTTTAGCCCAAGGAGGTCCCACTGGGTTTTGGGTCAAGCGGTGAAGAGCCTTCTCCCAGCCCTGCGGGAGGCATCCTGCGCTGGACCTCAGTCCCGGCTCCAGCTCAGCCAGGAGTGGCCAGACTGCTGCGGGGTCTCCCCGGGGATGTCCCGGCTTTCGGATGCCCAGACTGAGCTCTCTGCCCCCCGCTGTTCTCCACCTCAGTGACTCGCTCCCCAAATCAGCACCCTCCCCCGCCTTCTGCCCACCCCCCATCATGGATCACTTCTCTGTCCATCTGTCCTGCTTCCTCTTGCCCCTGATGTCCGTGGGCCCTGCCCCACCAGTCTCCTCCAGTCTCCTCCCCACTTTGAATCTGTCCTTCCTGGACTCGGCACAGCTGAGCAGGCCCCTCTGCTGCTTACACCCTCCTGGGACTCCCAGCCCCCCAGGGCTGTGTCCAAGACCCCTCACTCTAGCTCTTCCATGGTACGGCCTCCCCACTCCTCCTACCAACTCCTGCCCTCCTCCTCCCCCTCCACCCCCAACCCCAGCCCTCCGCATCCCCACTGACACGCCAGGTCCCTCTGGCTGCTCCCAGAGCTCAGGGCCACCTTCTCTTCCAGGGCATGATCCTTGGTGCACATTTGTACAGGCGGCTGGGGGCTCAGCTCCTCCAGGATGCCCCATCCCACCTGGCAAGCCCCAGCAGCCCCTTCCCTGCGCAGCCCCGGAGCTGTGCCCCTGCCCCCTCCCAGCTGACGCCTTGGTGGAAGTTTCCCATGCTGTTTGAGACGGTGGGTGTGTCGCCTTGCCCTACCCTACACCCCTCCCCAGTGTGGGGAGGCGCTGCCTCCGTCATTATGGCCCTGGCCAGCCCAGGGGTCACTGCCAGGCCTCCATGTCCACCCACAGTGCTCGGGGCTCAGGGACAGGAGAAGGTCCTCCTTGGGGCTGGACGTTGGGGTGGGCAGAGGCTCCCCATTGTAGAAAGCAGCCCTCTGCTCCCCCACCCTCTTTTGGACACCCGGGGAAGCAGCCGGGGTGGGGAAGGCAGGCAGGGAAGTGCCGCTGGCCCTGGGCTTGCTGGGCTGGGTGGGCGCTGTGAGTGGAGGGGCGGCGGGGGGAGCTGGCAGCCAGGGCCAGGGCAGCCCGGGCCGTGCATATGGCATTTCCAGCGTTCCGGAATACGGCCTTCTCTAATCGCCATCGGCATTCAGTCCCGCAGGCACCCGCGCTGACAGCTGGCCTGCTTTTAATAGCACAAGTATTCTGGGTGGCGGCCTGGTCGCAGGCACACCGCACACGGAGGTACTTGCCGCTGTCCCAGCCAGGCCCCCGGCCCCAGCTACGCCCAGTCCAGCCCCAGGCCTCGCGGTCACTTGGAGGTCCCCAGAGTGGACCCTCGTGGCACACTCAGCCACGTGCTCTGGGGTCGCACAGAGCGTGTGTGCTGGGCTCACGGTCACAGGTATGCACCGCATTCACACCCCATGTACTCACACATGCTTACACCCAGCATCACCTGCTCCGAGTGGGCCCAGCCACACAGCCACACAGTCACATGATCACAGACTCCACTCAGAGACTCACTCTGTGAGACCCCCAGGCCCCCAGCCAGCCCAGGGAAAGCCGGGAGGTGCTGGGGGGCAGTCGCTGGAGGGCATTGGGTCTACCCCCTCCCTGCCCCCGAGAACAAGCCCCCCTTCCCTGGCCACTCCCTGGGCAACTGGCCCCTCCTCCCCACCCCTGTGCAGATAGACAGCTGCCAATCACCTTCCCGGGGGTCTCTGCTTTCCGCCCCTAGGGCCTGGGAGGGGCCTTGGCCTCCATGTCCTCCAGGTCCTGAGCGCCAGGAGACCGTCTGATCACTTGCCGGGCAGCCCCCGACGCAGCTGCTGCCTCCCTGTCTGTCCAGCCCTGGGGAGGTGGGAGGGTCACCCGCAGCCTGGCTTCTGCCCCTCCACCCCCAGCCCTCCTCCAGCCTCCCCCAGGTATTCCTGGGCTATTCCATGACACGGTATGCAGGGTGGCTGGTTACCAAATCCCTGCACACTGTGTGTGCAAGTGTCAGGGTGGGTATGCACATGTGAGATGGACAGATGGACAGTCAGACACACACTCAGAGGGAGGGTCATCTTAAGCCTCTGGGTGTTGGTGCTTTTTGATGGATGGATGAGTCTCTGAGAGGGTCTAGACCGCCATTAAAGGAAAAGGGTCACTCCTCGTGGTTGTATTGTGGCCCAAGGAAGGGAGCCCCTGGCAGCTCCTCCCTCAGCCTGTCCACTGAGGCCCCCAGGGCTGGGCACAGCGGGAGGAGGGTGCTGGCCGGTCCACGGGCGACGGCTCTTGGTGAGGCCCCTAGCAGGTGCTATGGCAGAACCAGGTGCCTGAGGATGGCCAGGACAGGAGCTCTAGGGACAGGGAGCGCCCCAGGGGCATCGGGGCCGTCAAGCCCTAGTTCCCACACCCACCCACGGCACGCCCTGGCCAGCCTCAGACATAGAGATGCCTGTTCTCCATTTTCAGAGGGGCACAGAGGCTCAGAGAGGGTGAGTGACTTGCCCGAGCTCACATAGGGAAGAAGTGGCTGAGCTAAGGCTGGAGCCCAGGCTCCCCGGGGCCAGGACCAGTGCCCCTTCCGCTGCATCCTGCGGGCTCTCTCAGGATCACAGCAGGAGGGGGCTTCTTGCTGAGGGACAAGGGGCCCTTGTCTCTCTGGAGGCCCCCTTGTGGCCAGGGTTGCAGGTCTTTCCAACCACTGGGGTGGTGCCAGCATGGACAAAGAGAGGGCCTGGGCCTGGGGGCGCCCGCATCCCGTCCTGGCCCTGCTGCCGGGCAGCCTCGGGCACACCCACTCCCTCTGTGGCCGTGGGGAGGCTGGGAGGGGCTCTTTGGGTGTCTCAGAGTGCAGAGCTGGCCTGGTTAGGGAGAGAGGATGCCGTGCCCGTGGCAGAGGGCCCCTCCTTACCTGGGCGCTCAGAACCCAGGGACTCCTGGCGCCTCCGTCCAGAGATCCAGCTGAGGTTGGAGGCCTGGCTGCTTTGCACGGAGCGGCAGGTGGAGCGGGAGCTGGTTCCAGGGTGCTGGCACAGCACCCCCAGCAGCACCCCCAGGCACGGCAGGTGCTGGGCGATGGCCATTCTGCTGGGGTGGCAAGCTGGTTAGGGCAGAAGGCAGGGACAGACAGACCCCGGGGATGGGTGGACAAATTGACACAGGGCTACCAGGGATGTGCAGACATTGGGGTTACCAGGACAGGCAGGTAGACAGACGTTGGTGCCGAGAGTCATTGGCAGTGATGAGGGAGGCTGGACAGATGCTGGGCCCAAGGAGACTGACAGAAGCACAGGGCTGGTGGAGAGGGACAGACAGACACTGGGGAAGTGAGCATGGAGTTTCAGCCAGGTAGACGTCGGTACTGGCCAAGAACGGACTTGGTACCCGAACAGGCCCTGAGCAGCTCTGAGCTGGGTGGGCTGAGCCTGGGTGGGCTTCGGGAGGATGGAGAGTCCCTGGCACCTCCTGGCACAGGGCAGTGCTGACGGTGCCCCGAGGGAGAGGCCAGGCTGCTGGGATATTATCATCGGCCCCCCGCGTCCCTGCTGGCCTTTGCCCTCCCTGCTGGTCTCCCCAGGACCACTCTGTCCGGTGGGCATCTCTTTGCAGGGCTCAGATCCCACAGTTAGGATCCGACACTGCCCAGGGAGCCCTGACATCTCTCTGAGCTGAGGCCCCCGGGTGGCTGGGGCAGGGGAGGGTCACACGGACTCCAGACCCCACCCAGCTGCTTAGAGGCTGCCCCCATCTGTGAAAGCTGTGCTCCAGTGAGTGTGCAAGAGGGAGAACAGATGGCCGGCCTCTGCCCCCCCACCCCACTTGCAGGCCCGGGTCTTCCAGGTGCACGAGGGTGGGCCTGGGGAAATGGGCTGGGGACCTGGAGGGGGCCGCACCTGTACTTGGGGTGGGTGATGGCGTAGACAATGGGGTTGTGGATGGCGGAGGCCTTGGCGATGACGGCAGGCACTGAGTTCATGTAGGGTGTCAGGACATGTGCGTACCTGGGGCAGAGAAGATGCGGACCCCTCACCCAGGGGTCCTCCCTCTCGGGAATCTTCTCCCCAGGGCAGGCCCTGGGGGGTGCTGCCCAACCCAAACCAGCCTGGCCCGTGTGCCTTGGCTCTGGAGCCAGCAATGCTAGAGGGAATTTCCATCTTTTAAACAAAGGAAAACGTGGTTGAGGCTTAGGGAGGGGGGCGATGTGCCAGGCCAGGGGGAGGCCGGGAGGTCCCATGGCCCCTTGGAACCTGTGCTGCTGGCAAAAACCCACCCACCCCCTTGCTGTTCCCGGCCCTCATGCCCTATGCCCAGCTCTTCCCATGTCCCCTCCAGCCCTTATGCCCCCCTACTCCCCTGGAGTAGGTCTCAGAGTAGCTTCACAGCAGGGCCTGGGAGGGATGGGCCATTCTTGCACAAGGAGAAGGTCACCACCCCAGCACTGGCAAGGTTTAAGAGCTCCTGCTGTCCCCAAAGTGCTTCTCAAGTCTAGCCTACAGCCTTACTGCTGTCGATGCAGAGTCCCCAGATCTAGCCACGAAGGGCTAGATGGTGGCACTTGGGGATTTTTTGCTAGAGGTGAGTGTGACCCTGGCTCTGTGCTCACAAGGAGACCTCAAGAAGAGCCCCGTGTCCCCCAAGGGGTCCTCAAGTCCTGGCAGCCTCCCAGGCCCACAGCCCACATCCGGGCGTGGGAGTTCCTGAGTGGTGTCCTGATGCCCGATGGGACGAGGCAGGCCCGCCTGGGGTGGGCAGCGCACACAGGGGAAGAGTAAAGCTGTGAGGCGGCCCCGGGGTACCTTTGCCCTGCTCCCTCGGCCCCTGCCCGTCAGCCCCTGCTCACCCAGCAAAGGCCACCAGGGCCACAGTGGAGTAGGGGGCCCAGGAGAGCACGTACAGAAGGATGACCAGCAGCATAATCTTGGCCATCTTCCACTCGCTCTGTAGCCGTTGCCGCTGCTGGGGCAGCTCACTGGCGCCCTCGCCGGCCCCGAAACTCTGGAGAGCCCTAGGAAAGGCGGAGCCTGGGACTGACACCCGCCACCCCCCCCCCCGCCCTCTGACCCTGGCACTATCCGCGTGCCTCCCTGGACCAGTCCTTGGGGGGTGGGCTCCTCCCTTCCGTCACAGGCAGCCCTCCTTCCCAGGAAGTTCTCCATTCCGTCCAGCCTCACCTGCCTCCCTGGAGTCCCACTGCCCCCGCCGAAGCCAAGCCTAAAGGCCTCCTCCCAAGACCCCTCTCGGCACCCGGGTTCCTCGTGTTGGTCTTTAGATGCCCCCGCCCCAAGCACACGCACTCAGCTGGTCTTTGCCCAGCTGGAGCTGGGTGCGCCCTGTGGTTTGGGGCAAGGGAGCCGGGGGTACCGTCTCGCCTGGCTCTCACCGGCCACTCTGCCGGATGGTCCTGAAGATGCAGCTGTAGCAGTAGACGATGGCCAGCAGGGGGAGCAAGAACACGAAGCAAAAAAGGAGCATGGTGTAGGCGCGGACCGACGGCGTGAAACTCGTGTAGTCCCAGGAGCAGGAGGTGAGCAGGCCCTCGGGCACGTAGGCGCCTGGGAGCCAGTGGGCACTCAGCGGGGACCCTCCACCCCAGCCTGCCAGGCTGCACCGATTCCCCCTTGTCATCCAGCAGGCGCTTTGGATGTGGGGTTTGGGATCCCCAGCCGTGCCCAGGGCAGCTGGGAGCTTTCTGAGCCAGCTCCGGCAGGGCCACCGGCTCAGGAGGCAGCTGACAAAAGCCCACTGCTGCCTGTTCTTGCTAGTGTGGAGCCAAGACCTCTCCACAGACCTGTCTTACTCCTCATGGCTTCAGCCGGCTTCCTGGTCCTGCCCCAGGCATACCCTGCTGAGGCCTCCTGCCACAAGCCCCTGCCTTCTCTGGCTCTCTGCAAACTCAGCGTCGGGTGCACCTGTCGCTTCCCACCATCCTCCCCTCTCTTTGGGGATGGGAGCCCAGGTGACCCTCTGTTCCTTGAGGCTGCCCACACCCCTGGTTTTCCATCTGACTTGAGGCAATGGCTCAGGTTGTCCCTTGGCCCCAGGTGCTGCTGGCAGACCCAAATCCACCTACCTGCTCCCTGAACTTGCCCCTCCCAGGCCTTCTGCCCCTCCCCCAGCCCCACCAGCCCACTTACTCCAGCCAAAGAAGGGTGGCAGGCTCCAGGCCAGGGCATAGAGCCAGACGCCCAGCAGGACCAGCAGTGCCCGCCTCCCGGACACCACACCGGTGGTGGCTAGTGGGCGTGTGATCACCAGGTAGCGGTCCAGGGAGATGGCCAGCAGGGTCATCATGGAGGTGATGCCAAAGAGAGCCCCACAGAAGGCGTAGATCTTGCAGCCTGTGGGCACAGGCCCCGGGGGAGGGACGCGTCAGGTGCCCGAGGATGGAGAGAGCAGCGCCTGCCGTCACCACCCAGGAAAGCTGACTGAGCCCACGTCCACCCTGCCTCCTGGCCGCAGCTGACCATGGCCTTGCGGGAAGCTACCCTCTCCCTGCCCAGGACAAGCCAATTGCCTCCTCATAGGGGCCACCCTCCGCCAGGGGCTTCCCCGGTCACCACCCTCCTCCTTCTCCTAGGGGACCCCCAAGTGTCTACCTGTCTCCCCAAAGATCCATTGCTTATAGAGGCTGCTGGCAAAGACGATAGGGGCTTGGCTGACAGACATGAGGAGGTCGCTGACGGCGAGGTTGATGACGAACATGTTGGCCGGTGTCCGGAGCCCTCTGCTTCTGTGAGGGGTCGGGGGCAGTTAGGAGGTGATTCCCTCACTACTCAGCTCCACATGTGTACACACGCACGCACACACACGAACACAGTGCACGTGTACACACACACTCACATGCACACACATCCCATGCACACACGCACGTGCATGCAGACAACCCAATGCATGCTCACATGCACATACAACCACAGGTGCACACACACTCACACTTCATGCACGCAACATAATGCATGCACACAAAATCACATGTGAGCTGCTGGGCTGCAGACCCACCCATCCCACTGTCCAGCAAGCACCCAGAGCGGCCTCTGAGGCTGTCCGAGGAGCGGGAAGCCCCGAGGCAGCAGCCCCTGCCCTTGACTTCCGAAAGCGGGGAGCGAGAAAGCAAAGCTCTCCTGGAGCTGCTGTGAGGTTCCCCGAGCCTGGCTCTCAGGACACGCATCCTCTCACGCTTGTGATTCCCTCTCGGAATCCGAGGCCCCTCCTTGGACAAAGCCCTGTGCCCAGCCCCTAGGTGCCCCCTCCTGCATGCCCAGGCTCTGCCCTTTCACACGCTCCTCTCCCCTGCCAGCTCCTGCCCCGGCCCCCGCCCCGGCCCTCACCCCAGCCTTCACAGGTCTGCACTCCCAGCCTCGGGTGCCGAGGGGCAGGGAGCTGACTGCTCTGCTGGGCCCTTTCCTGAACCCCGTCTCCTGCCACCATCTGTGCTTTCACCCCCGCGGGAGGCATCACTGCTCCCACCCGCCAGGCAAGAGCCCCCAGGCTGCCCCTGCTCCAGGACCCGAAACTCAGCCAGTGGCAACTCTGGACCCAAACAGCAGGCACCACACATCCACCAACGTGACAGTCACATCAACTGTGAGATAGATCACAGCTCCCTTTCACGGAAGAGGGAAGGGAGCTCAGGGACGACAAGAGGCAGCCCCTCCTGCTTGCCTCCGCCACTCAGCCCGCGAGTAGGGCAGGGCCGAGGGAAGGGGGACTCAGGAGTCTCCGGGGCTGCTCTTCAAGGCAGAGGGCGGAGGCCCCGGGGTGGGCGATGGCAGAGGGGCCAGAGCAGGGCATGGGGTGGGCCCCGGCCCGCACTGAGGGTGGGCACGGGACCCGCCTGGCACATGCCATTCAGGCGCTCCTGGACCACTTTTGGTCCCCTCCCAGGGCTTGAGTGCCAAGATCTGGGCCTGAGACCCTCAAGGCACCCTTGGCCCCCCAGCCCAGGCTCCCCGGTGCCCTGCCCTGGCTCCACCCCCAGGCACCTGCAAAAGGTGTAGATGACCGTCAGATTGCCCAGCGTCCCCATGAGTCCCACCAGCAGGATCACCGTGCCCAGTGTGTAGTGGGCGTGGTCTGGGACATCCGCCGTGGGAAAGGGGTCCCAGGCAGCAGCCTGAGCCCCGGCTGCCTGTGGGGAGACAGAGAGATGAGGCGATCACACGACTGAGCCCCTGCCCTTTCCAACAGCAGAGAGGACCAGGATTCTCAGAATGGCAGGTGGGGAAACTGAGGCTTGGAGTAGCAAAGCTGCTTGCCCACACAGCAGGCCAACCCTGAGCCAGAATGGAAATTCCTGTGTCCCTAAAATCGAGCCTGAGTGCTTCTCCCTTGGCACAGGTGGGTATGGCTTCTAGGACTGGGCTTGGGTCACCTGCTGGAGGTCAGAAGGACAGACAGACATGTGGCCGGCATGGCTGCGAGGCCCCTACCTATCCTTGGGGAGAAGGGAGGGCCCCGGTTGCTGGATAGGTGTCTCCCCACTGTTTGGGCCCTGTCCCAGTGCCCAAGATGGTCAGCAATTGCCTCCAAGATTGGAGGTGGTGGAGAGGGATGGCACCCCTCTCCCCAGGAGCCTCGAAGGGGAGGTTGCAGTTCCCCCCCGTGTACCTGGTAGGACTGACCTCACCCCACAGCCGACCTCACCCCACAGGAACTCCTTGAGGCCTGGCACGAGAGAGGGGACAAGAATCCCCCTCTATAAAGGAAACTTACATCTTCCAGGGTCACTGCAAGAAAGTCAGCCTCTCTGAGGCCTATGAGGTCTTTAAATAAAGACCCCACCCAAGCCCTTGCTAGGGAAAGGGGGTGGGCTCTAGTCCCTTCCCTGTTCCAGCTCTGGTGACTTCTGGAGTCTTCCCACCCTGTGCAGGGCCTGGGGCAGCTTCCCAGGGCCTGAGGGTGGTCCCAGCCCTCCCCAGCTAACAGGGGGGTGGGTAGGGCATGGCCAAAGGCCCTGGCTGGAATGATGGAGGCTGGGATTTGGGAGGCTGGGATTTGGGAGGCTGGGATGATGGAGGCTGGGATGGTGGAGGCTGGGATGAGAGAGGCTGGGATGGTGGAGGCTGGGATGATGGAGGCTGGGATGGATGCCTCCTCTGGGCTAGACAAGTCCAGAGATCCAGGGTATGGGTCCTGGAGAACCTTCCCTCCTGCTTCCTCTCTGGAAGCCTCCACAGGACACCCCAACACCCTCTGAAAGAGCCACACACAGCCAAGGGCTGCTCTGGGCAATTCCAGCCCTGCATCCTTCCCACTGGCCTTCCCGCCCCTCAGACCCTCCCAGGAGGGAGGACGGTGCCCACCCTCTCCTCTGCCGTCCCCTTTGCTTGGGGCTCAGAGTGGCTCGGTAATGTGCCCCGAAGCCCTCGGCGGAGCCCAGCCCCTTTCACGGTCCTGCCAGAGCCCCCGCCTGCCCCCAGGAGGGCTGCAGGGACAAGAGCAGGAGAAGCCTCTGCTGTGCACGCCCTCCCTCCAGGCTTACCGGGGGGCTGGTGGGGGGGCGTCTGCCCAGGCTGGAGGTGCTGCTGCTCCGGGAGCCGTCCCAGCCGCTGGGTGAGGCGGGGATGGCCCCACAGCTGGGCCCCAGGCCCGGCAGAATGCCTGGCCCCAAGGGAGGGTCCATTCTGAGGTAGGGTGGGCTCAGCCCACCGGGACGCCAAGGGCACGGGACGCTCAGGGCGTTGGCTGTGCCCGCCTCCGTGCCCCCACCCTCAGCACCCCTGTCCAGCCCGCCAGCCTCCTGCTCCTGCGTCAGGGGGCACCCAGCCTGGAGCTGCGCACCGCGTCCAGTGAAGCGTGAAGGAGCGAGTGTCAGCCACGGGCTCGGGCCTCGCCTTTAAGCAGTGGCGCTGGTAGCTGCACATGCTCAGAGGCTCTGGGCCCGTGGCCCGCGCTCCCTCGCACGCCAGTCCCTGGGCGCTGGTCAGCCATGCACGTGTGTGTGTGAGTGTGCCGGTGCACGTGAGTAGGAGAGTATCCATGTGTGTCCATGTATGTATGTGATATATGAGCATGTGTGTCAGTGCATGTGAGAATAAAGTGTCAGTGTGAGAGTATGAGTGGGTGTGAGCGTGTCAGTGTGCATGCGTGTGAGTATGTAGGTGCATGTGTGTGTCCATGCATGTGTGCGAGTGTCAGTGCATGTGAGTGTGTATAGTGCCTGTGATTATGAGTAAGTGCATGTGAGTGTGTGTGTGTTTCTGTGCATGTGAGTATGAGAATGAGTGTGTCAGTGCATGTGAATATGACAGTGAGTACATGAGTGTGCATGTGTCTGTGCACATGAGTGCAGGTGCATGTGAATGAGTGCAACTCAGGGGGCACTGGTCGGGCATGGGCTCTGGGACCTCCAACCAGAAATTCCTCCCTGAGCCCCTCGAGAACAGCCTCTGCCACCCCCAAAGCCGTCAGGGCTATCCAGCAGGCGGGTGGCCCTGTTGAGCACAGGCGGGTGGCCCTGCAGAGCGTGGGCGGGTGGCCCTGCAGAGTGTGACCTGGCCCCTTCCCCGGGGCCCCCTGCCCCTCACGCCTGGCCCACGCTGCAGAGCTCAAGGCTGTCCGTCCCGCTGCACAGCTGAGAAGCTGCGAGGATGCACGACGAGCAGGGACGGCACAAGGATGGCAGGGGGAGGTCAGGCAGGGCGAGGCTGGGTGTTTGATAATAGATGTTAACAGTGGAAATAGAAAGTGCTGGAGCCAGTGGACACCTGGGAACTCACCCAGGCCTGCAGGTCCGGCCTAAGACAAGTGAAGGTCAGAGGTGGCAGGGACCCCTGGGGCCCCCACCTCACCTTCTCCCGGAAGAGACAGCAGGAGCCCCAGCGCAGGAGAGGATGGTGCTGCACGCGGCTGCATCCCCAGAGGCCAGTGTCCCGGGAGGCCATCCTGGGCAGGGGCTGCTCGGCCTACTGGCTTTGCGGAGCCCCAGAGGGGACACTCCCTTCCCAACAGGCGACAGCCCTGGGGCCCTTCACAAAGGGGCTGGGGGGTGGGGCGAGGTGGAGGGCCCGGCTTCTCTGTCTTTCCTTTTGGCTGCTGTCTTTCGAATAAGGGTATGCTGAATGCTGAACCTCAGCCGGGAGCAAATCTTTTTTTATTATTTTATTTTGCCGGGAGCAATCCTGAGCCCACCCCAAGTCCCACCGACATCCTACCAGTCACCTCCATGATAACTGAGAGAGAGAACGCAGTGAAGAAGCCAACACAGGGCGGGGGCCTCAGGAGGCACGTGCATGGAGGAGCAGTGAAGAGGGAGCCCACATACCCATACCTCAAAGAAACGCCCGCAGAACCGAAGCCTCCAGCCTGGGACCGGTGCAGTCCCACTGGCTTCTGATGTCCTCTCTCTGTGCTGGTGGCACAGCAGCCCTCAGGTGCCGCCGAGGTCTCCTAGGGTCCCCCGGGATCCCCTTGCTCCCCACCTCTGCACCCCATGCCCTGCCTGCAGCCACCGCCCCCTGGGCTGAGTCAGGAGGTTTGGCAGCCTCAGCCCCCCTAGCACCCCACCCAAAGGGTGCCTGCCACGACTACCCAAGCTGTCCTGGCTCTAACCACGGGGTCGGGGGGGGGGGTCCCTGTCCTTCCAGGCACCAGACCGTGTTCCCCTCCCTCCCCAGCTCTCGGCGGCCCCTCTGACATCTCGTGGGCCCAGCACAGGGACACGCAGGACAGGGGCTAAGTCCTCTCCATTCCCACCCTGGCCAGGGCCCACTCTCTGGGAGTCAGGCCTGGGACTTCTTCCTCTCCCGGTGCTGTCCGGAAGGCAGGCTGACCTCAGGGGATGCTGACAACAGGGCTGCCGTCCCCACGCGCCTCTCCCTCTCCGATGGCCTCCACGCTCCTCTTGCCCTTCCCCCTGACGGCCCTTTGGGAGCACAGATCCCGTTGTATGACCACCATGCTCTACCCCATGATGGCTTCCCGCGTGTCCAGAGACACAGGTGGCCAGGGGGTGCGCTGAAGGGCAACATCCAATGCCCCTGAAACGGGAAGAAGCTGGGGAAACTTAGGGAGGAGACGGCTGTGCCCTCTCCACGCATGCGTGGGCCGAGCTGGCATGACACACCACGGGCAGAGTCCGTGGCCTGCCCCCTTCCTGCCTCAACAGCACAGCCTGGCACAGGTGGCCAGAGGGACACAAGGAGCACAGAGCACCAGCAGGCTGGGGAAAGGGAAGCCAGAGAAGACGCCCAGCTCGCGGCTGAAAAGGAAAATTAAATGAAGAACAAGGCGCCGTCTCACAGCCACGGGGTTATCATAAATTAATAGGTCTGATCACACCGGACATTGATGAGGATTTAGGGAAACAAAACGTGACCCATAATTTAACGAACTTTATCAAGGTTTCATTTATGTGCAAAAAATTACTCTGTTTAAAGTGACCATTCAGAAATAAAAAGAGCAGCCTCGCTTGCTGGGAACGGGTGAGGGGGCCCAGGCGCCGGGCAGTCTGATGTGGCTGCCAGCTGAGCAGGGAGGGTCCAGGAACCCGCTGCCGGCCCCCGGAGACCTTGCTGGAAGCCGGATTCTGGCCGTGGAGGACGTGGAGGGCTGGGCAGTGGAGCCCAGGTGTGGCCCCTCAGGCTGGGGGAGGTGGAACCGCTGAGCTGGCGAGCTGGCCAGGTGGTCCTCGTGGACCTCCAGCCAGGCCAGCTCCCTTTCGGGCTGCTGAACGCACGCAGCGCCCCGGGTCACCCAGCCAGTGCTCGCAAGCTTCCCCTGGGGCCTGCCCACTCGGCCCCCATGCTACTGCTTGTCCCCATCGTGGATAAGCCTCCCTGGATGCCAGAGGGTGAGGGAGCTCGAGCGGTGGGAGCAGAGCAGCAGCGCTGGGTGGACCGGGCCATCCCCTCACCCCCACTGTACCCCATAAACTTGCTCCTAGACTTCCCCTCGCCCACCCCGGGACTGCTCCTGTAAGCCTGGCCGGAGCCCAGGGTGGCCGGCTGCGCCGGGCCTGCCTCTGTGGGGCTCCCCTCTGCTCAGCCCTGCCCTGGAGTCTGGGGGAGCCACGCACACCCCCTCCCCGGCCCCGACCCGGGAGACTTGCAGCAGTTCCCGGAGCGCCGTGGTGCTTGGCGCTGCCCTGCTCTTCACACATCGCGGGCACGGCTGGAGGTGGGAAAAGCTTCCCAGGCCCCTGCCTGGGCCGAGAGCCGCCGGGGCCGCGGGGCAGCTGCTTATATCAGAGGGGGACGACCAGCAGGGCGCCCTTGGGAGCCCCTTGTAGGGATGGAGCCCGCCTTCACGCCGAGTCCTCGGGGCTCAAGCCGCCTGTGCTCGTCCCCTGACGGTCCTGCAAGAGAAGCTGGAGGAAAGCCCAGGAGGCCCCTGCCCGGCCCCCCTGCATCTGGCTGCAGCCCTCGGTGCCCAGGGAGGCGGGGTCCCCACGCCGGGCCCACGTGCCACCCCTCCGGCCGAATCAGCTTCCTCTCCCTGGGGCTGGCGAAAGCGCTCTGGGTACCCAGAGGCCCCAGGGAAGCTCCCACGCGTTGCCAGGAGACTATCAGATGTCTTCCTGAGCAGGAGCCTGCAGGCACCTGGCAGGCAGCTCACCTGGAACCTGGCAAACCCGTCAGCCTGGGGCCCTTCTCCCCACGGCCTCGGGGGAGGGGCTGCAACTGCAGAAACTCAGCCGTGCCACCTTTTCCTGCGGCCTCGCACCACGCAGCAGTAGGCGCAGCTCTGCCCTTTTCCTGCCCCTGGGCCAAGGGTGCTGTCCACCCCCAGGGTGGGCCCTGCAGAGGCGCCCTGCCTGTGGGTGACCAGGCCCTGCTGATGCCCCCAGGGCATCCGAGTGTCCTCTTCTTCCCCGTGGTCCATTCCCCTACCCCTCCCCGGGGCCCTGCCCACCCTTCCTCCACCCAGGGTATCCTGTTCAGCCCAGTCGGGGCCAGAAGGCGACGAGCCACGGCTGTCCCCATAGGGTCCGCGGAGGAGCCGGCGCTGCGTTGGCTCCTGGAGGTGGCCCCTCCTGGTTCCCGCCAGGGTCCACCCTGGGCCCTGAGGGCCACCCCATGCCAGTCCTGTCCAGCCTGTGCGTGTCGCCGCAGCAGGGCCAGTCCAGGTACCTGGACCCACACACCCGTTCACATCCCCTACAAGGGGTGCCCTGTGCTGCCCAGTGGGTGCAGAGATGAGTCTGACCCAGGGGCTGCCCTCGGCGAGCCCCCCGTCCAACATGATGCCCAGAAAGCCGCAGCTTCCCCCTTAGCTGGAGGCCGCTAGTGAGGACAGGTGAAAGGGAGGAATTAGGAAACAGAAAGCCAAGGGGAAATATGACCAAGGCCAAAATAACAGACTTTTAACCTGAAAATAGACAGCACACCCTTACAGAGGCATGTGGGCGTTAAGAAGAAAAACCCAAAGGCGGCAGTAGCCAGCATCCTATCCCAAGTGTGCACCGGCTACTGGTTTTAGAAAGCAAGCTCCGTTTCTTGGGGCTTTGTGGTCTTCGCACTCAGAGCTCTCTGAGGACGCTGTCTCTCCCAGGGATTGTATCTTTTTTTCCCTTTTTTGTCTTTTTGACAACCTGTTGGGATAGTGGGAGCAGTCTGCTTCCTCAGCACGATTTAACCCATCTCTACCACGTCTCTGAGCGGATCCTTAC
>JAQZBX010044541.1:0-20000 GCA_029593785.1 Cabassous unicinctus
TTTTTTTAGAAGGCACCGGAACAACTGAACCCAGAATGACCTCCCACGTTCAAAGCAGGTGCTCAACCACTTGAGCCACATCCACTCCCCAGGCAGGACGGTTTTAACTTTCTTCTTCGTTGGTATTCTTAGCTGCAACTTTTAATTATTTTGCAATGAACGTGTAATTAATTGTATAGCAAAAAATTCAAAATTATTTGGTGTCCAATTTTCAACGGAAAACATCTGAATTACACCTTAACTTTACACAAAGCCAATACCAGGGGATTTCACTCAGCTTTGGCACATGGGATTTTTTTTCTAGGCACCAGTAGAGTTAAATGAGTGTCTTAGTACTTTTTCCAGCAAATTCAGCAACCATTCCCTAATTGTGCCATAGTTTCTCTGCCAATATTTTATGGGAATTTCACAAAGTGCTGCACCTATACTCACAAATTGGAGGGCCTTCTGAAATGATGGCTTTAAAAAAGAAAAAAATCTTTTTTTTTTTTTTTTTTTTTGTTCTTAATTCTTCAGAAACTTCACCGGCCTTCCAAAAATCAAGTTGGGCCACAAAAAGTAAATATTATTTCAGACTGGAACCTAAATAGAAGATTCAACAGACAGCCTAGGGAAGCTATTGGTTACATGTAGTACTTAATTATTTGCTGTCCTGATTCTAGGTACTAAATCCATGGAAAATACGGAGGGAGGAAAGCAAGGAATATTGAGACATAAAAATCATTGCCATGTGTAAAATCTTAGATGTCAGAAAAAATTTAGCCAGAAAAAAATAGACATGCCAATAAAAAAGCCGCTTCTTAAAATTTGGCTGGCAGTGTCCTTCCCCTCCCCAATGGATACTCTTAGTAAAGAAAACATAGCTGATTTTTTTCTTTTCCTTGCCTGTATTTGATTTCCAATTAAAATTAAATATAAACTGAAACGCCACCTGGATTTTAGCAAAACCCAATCCCTGCCTTCCACCCCTCCTTTTTTTTAAAGAAGAAGAACCTAGGCTTACATATACAAACATTGTGTTAAATGACCCGTGGCAAATTGCGTAATGCCAGTAAAAGTTGTGTTTTTTAAGTTATGAGCCCCAAAGATTTTATCTGAAATAAAACCCTGATTCAATTCAGATTCTGGAGGCAAACTATGTCCTTAACGCTGCGTCTAAATTTAAAACATTTGTGTGCGGGGCCCCTTCAATAATGCTGCTAGTAGGTATGGAAGAGAACTTCTGTATTTATTAGGATATGTGTTTTCTTTTCTAAAAAGGTAAATTGGGGCACTAATTGCCTACAAGTACTAGTTCCCTGCAGTCTTCACAGACAGGTCAGCTCTAAATGAAGAGTTTGATTGTCAAGGAGGACATGTACCATTTCAACTAATCACCTCAATGGGGAAGACATAAAAATTCCTTTATTTGTTGAGATGGGTTCTCCCTGAGGACTTCATCATAAATGCATACAATGGCCCAAGGTGATTAGACTTGAATATAAAGTGGATGGGGTAGGCCAAAGAATGGAAATGTCACAAGATACAGCCTTGTTCCCTCCTGGACCCATCTTTGGGTATCTGAGACTTCAGCCATGGCCTTTCCCTGGCCCCAAGATATGCTGGACAAGGATAACAGTGCAGTGAACACTATCTACAGTGCCGAGTACTGTGCTAATGCCTAAATGTTTTCACCGTATCAACTTTCTCAAGAAGTTTTCTCTATTGCCTTATTTTACAGATGAGAAAAGCGAGGCTTGGAGAGAGCAAAACTTGCCCAACGTCATTCATTCAGTAAGGGTTGGAGGTAGGTTTTAAACCCCTGTTACTGGGACTTCAAAATGTCTCGAGTAAAACAAACACCTCCTGCCTTTTTCAGCTGTCCATGGCATTGAAATCAGTCTCCAACTGAAATGACCTGCATCAGTTAAACAACTGAGTATATCTGTATATGACTGTGAAATATAATACCTGATTAAGCCCACAGAGATGAGGAGGAAACTTGGAATGCAAGAGCATGGAGGAAAACTTAAACAAGTGATTTTTTTCCATTGATATTGTCTTTTTATTGACATAGAATTAATTTAGTCATAAACTGAATTTGTTTGACAATGATGCCTAGTGGCTGCCATATTTGATGCGGGGAGCACCTATAAGTCAGAGAGCTCTTTGGAGAGAGAGCACTAGGCAGCAGATGAGTGGCAGATGAAAATTTAAGATGTATGGGAAAAAATCATGTAGGTGTAAAAATTCTATTCCTTGATTCCTAGGCAAGAATTTTAAAAAATATATAAATCTTGTTCAGGGATAGATATTCTCTGCTAGTTATATACTTCTCAGAGAAGTTTTCAAACCAGGTGAATGTGAATTACATTAAAAATAACTTATTATAGGGGAGCGGATGTAGCTCAAGTGGTTAAGTACCTGCTTCCCATGTTCGAGGCCCTGGGTTCAATGCCTGGTACCCCTTAGAAACAAAAAACAAAACAAATGAAAAAAGCCCAAAACTTATTATAGAGGCAGTATATGTTTGTTATTGTAAAAACTTTGGAATACATAGAATATATATACAGGAAAGTGTAAAGCATGCAAAATAAATCAGAATTCCACTAACAGATAAAATCATTAATAATATCCAGTTGCAGGCTTTTTCAGGTGTTTTTTTCAACCAATCATTACATTATAATAATTTTTTAGTTATTAAATATTCTACAAGAGTGTGATTCTTAATGGGTACATAATATTACATCAAACTTGTACAATAATTTAACAATTATTCTAATGTCAGAGACGTAGGGGCTTTTAAATCTTTCATATTATAAATAATACCACAAAGAATATCTTTAGGTATAAATCTTTCTGTATACCTCACATTATTTCTGTAGGTTAAATTCCTGGTGGTGGTGGTGGTGATGATGATAAAGATAAGAATAACAAGAGTTAATGTCTATAGACCACTTACTATGTGCTGTGCACTCTTCTAAGCACTTTACATTATACTCATAATATTAAATGTTAATGGTCCCCCCGTTTTTCACAGGTGGAAACTGAAGCACAGCGATGTTAATTGACTTGCCCAATCACCCACCTGGTGTCAGCTCCATGGCTTGGGCCCAGATTGGCTCCATAGTGCAGGTTCTTGACCTCTCTGCCAGTGGTTCTCAAAGTGTGGCCCTCCGACTAGCAGTAGAGTGTGTGTTAGAAATCTCAGAAATGCAAATTCTTGGGCCCTGCCCCTGACCAACAGAATAAACTCTGGGGTTGGGTCCAACACTCGTTGTTTAAGAATCTGTCCAGATGGTTCTGAGACACACAAAATTTTGAGAACTACTGCTCAATGCTATACAGCCTCTCATTAAAATATGATTCCTGAATCAAAGGGTGTGATTGTTTGAAACTATTGATACCCAATGCCAAACTGCTTCCAGAATGAGCGGCACAAATATACACTCCCACCAGCAACAAAAGAGAGTGCCTGAGCTGTGTGTAGCGCTTATAATCTTTACTGATTTAGTCAAGGCCTTTCCAACCATTTACAGGGTTCTTTTGTCAGAAGAGTTCACGGGTGCGGAAATCTGGTGTATGCATTTGAATAAGCATAAAATGGCTCTCAGAACCTGTACACATTGCTTTCTATGACCCCACTTTCCAGTTTTCTTTATAGCCGGAATCTTTGTACTACATTTAAAATAGCCAACAATTCATTCCAAGGACAGAGTGGCAAACATTTAGAGCCAAATTAAAGATAGGCTACTGATATACTGAATATTAATTAACCATAGAAAAACCTAGGAATATCTGTCAAAACTTTCAACAAGCTAGCAAATCTAATTAACATACAAAAGCATGGACTGTACACATTTTTTAAAACTGGGGGGTAGGGACATGAAGCTAATAAAGTTGTAGCTGCAAAATTGCACATAAACACATACACACATATACGGACTTTTCAGAGCAAAAGATGCTTGGATTTCATCAGATTCCCTAAGGAACCATGAGCCTGAAAAATGTGAGGATGATGGGACTAAAGTTATGGCCTATGCCAGAGAAACCCACCTACCCATGGAAGATTGAACAGAGTTTCACTAATTGTGAAACACAACAATGTGCCATCTGATAGAAAACAGAATCAGAAACAAATGAGAAAGTAAGAAAGGAAAGAAGAAAAGCAGGAAGGGAAAGAGATACAAAGTTCATGCCATCTCCTAGGAAATGCCATCAATTTATAAATAACGGAATTGAGCAAAGATCTTCAAATTTTACAATAATTTTAAAATTCAGCATTATTGGTCTCAGTCGTTCTGGCTATATGAGGAATACAGGCCAATTAGGTAAAATTCAATACAAAAAGTATGTGAAATATGGACACCACCAACCAAATAACCAGACTTGTCAACCCTCATCTAATCTCTGGAAGTCACACACCCAACTCAGGCAATGGTCTGTGTAAACAGATAGGCCTCACACCACTTCCTGGAAACCAAAAAACTCAGATGCTAGGGTCCAGCACAGAAAGACTTCTGAGCACCAAATGCTGCCAGCCCCTCCACAGCACAAATCCGCCCCTGCTTATCTAGAAATTACCGATAAAATGGCAAACGCACGTCTCGTGGGCATTTAATATCCAGGTCACGCGCAAAACCCACATAGCTCAACATACACTTCCCATCCACTATCTCCTGGTTGGAAGGGTTAAAAAAAAGTCATCAAGTGTGTACATACTGAGTTAATGTTTCCTAAATTTCACCAAGGTCTTCAAACATCCCACCAAGAGAGACGCGAATTCTTTTTCTCTGGGATATTAAAGATTTGTTCTCTAAACCACTCGTTGATCAATTAAATTAGTCACATGCATCTTTTCTACAGCTTATCTTGAGCTGGCATTTAAATTTTTATTGCTATTTAATGCATATATTTATGTCTTATCCTACCCCATTAGATCATGAATTCTTTGAATGCAAGTTGATCAAGGATAATATTTCTTTACATCTTCTAGCCAACCATGGGTGTATGACCATAAGATATGCTGAGTTTTAATGTTAATTTTCTTTGATAAGGGAGTCATGCCAAGAAGATCCACTCTGAGTGGCTCGCTTATTATATCCGATCTCCATTTCTTTAGGAGGCTGCCAGATAATTGTTTAGTCACCAATGGCACCAAAACTTTGATTTGTGAGACTGCCAGTTAAAATGACTAGAAAGAAACTACAGGTATAATGGCACTTACAAGTTAATGTACCACTCCAGAAATCGCACAGCAAAGTCTTAAATTGTGAAAAAAAAATTTTTTTTGAGGGATAATTTAGAAAAGAAGGAGGAATGCTGACTCAGTTTTGAAACTATAAATAAGAGTGGATGTTTCTGGAAGGCAAACCTGCCACATCTGCCGTTTACCAGTCCAGAGGTCAACTAACTTTTTTGATAAAGGGCCGGTAAATACATATTTTAGGGCTTGTAGGTTATAAGATGCCTGTTACAACAACTAGCCTCTGCTGTTGTAGCACAGAGGCCCCGATACATAATAGTATGCAAATGGGTGTGGCAGCTGTGTTCCAATAAAATTTTATTTATAAAAATAGGTGGTGGGCCAGATTTGCTTCACAGCCTCTAGGGTGTTTACCCTCGGTCTAGTCTGCAGGATTCACACAGTGCTTTGTACCAAAAACCTACCTAACGAATGTACTAAATGAATGGCTGAAATAAATGTAAAATTCTCTCCAGAATGCAATCTGCAATCTTGCCAATTATAACTGCAAATCACTCCCTTACTGAATATAATCTTACCAGTTGTAGTTGTGAATATCATATATTCAGTGAATGCATGACACTTCTCCCCTCTTAAAAAAAAAAAGTAATGATATAGTAAATTTACAATTTACATAAATATACATATTATACCCAGCACAAATCTTTATATCTGTAAGAAAAGTATTACGTCTAAAGAAATAATCAGGATATCATAATAAAAATGCACATTGTAAAGGCATTTTCACTTAGTACTTTTGGATGTTGAATTCCTATTGAGTTGAAATGGAAATATTGCCAGAAGGAGAAAAAAATGAGGCAAGGTAAGCAATATTATCACAGTATTATTTATCATATACATTAGGACCAAAAATAGTCAGGAAAGAATGAGCATGATTTCATTCCCTCCCAGTCTTTAACCTTGTGAAAGGTTGCTGAGCTCCTAGAGAGCATAACAAGAGTCAATACAGGAGGCTACAAAACCGGAACTACTTCTTCACAGTGCAGCCTTAAAAAATTAATACTTAATAATTATAATGAAAAGCCACTTTTGCCCCATCTTTAGGATGTTACATCTTATTATATTTTTCCAAAACTCTTTCTTCCTTTGACTCTGGAAAGCAATGCTCTGCCATTGAAAAGCAAAAGACATTTTACGCACAATTTTCCCTCTACTAGGAAGAGGTATATTGTGCCCTTCAGTGAACATAAAATTGATATTATCGTCTCTTAGTTTATATCTCACTACTTAACCTTCAGATTAAAAGTTATTAGATTTGAATGACTAAAAAGACATCATGTCACCTTCCCTCCGATGTAGAGAGACAGGAGAAGTTAGGGGTGAGACAGGGTGCGGTAATAAAAACCTGAACTTAGGAGTACCTGATGCTCCGCTTCTTTCGACCAGCAACGATACTGACAATTCATTTGTGGTTGTGTGAATGACAAATTGTATAATAAATGATGTACTTTAAAAAACTTTGCTGAAGATGACTCTGTTAGGAAGTTAATTTTGTAAGGAATTTGAGAAAAAAGGAACTGTCTAAAAAAGGGATAAAAGAGTTAACTCAAGCAGAACCTTAGGGGTACCAACCTTAACAAAATAAAGTACTATCCTTTCCACAGTCAGTGTTTGGGCCATCAGTGTATGCAGAAGGCACTGGAAAATGCCTCTCAGAAGGATTAAAGGGAACAGAGTTTGCTTCTCTCCTTCCTCCCCTCTATGTGCAGCTGAACTTAAACACAAACAAAACTCGGCCTTGACATCCTAACCGGTTTAATCTATACCTCTTAAATCAGCTGTTTAATAATTACACACTGTATTTTTCCAATAAAATAAACACAACATACACCATGCCCAAATTTCAAATTAATTGAAATTACATCCCCAAACTTACAAACAAATTCACTGAAACACAACACACACCCTCTCCCAACCTTACAAGCAAATTCAGTCTAAGCAGCTTGTGTCAATATGGAACAAAGACTTTATCAAAGATCTTAGTAGTTCTGTTCTCTAAAAGAGATAAGCTCATTCCATGATCAATAGGAACACAAGCAGTTTATCAGCACTTCCCATGTGACTTTTGGAAGATATACTCATTAGTAACTGGCAAAGGCTAAAGGGAAAAATACTCCATAACTTTACTTTAATCTGAATAAACATATACAATTAAAATAGTGAGTTTTAACTGTATAACTGCATAACTGTCTTTATTTTCTAGCCTTTTTAAAAAAGGAATCCCCCCCCATCCATCCTTTATTATAAATTATGTTTGCACTTTTTTTTTTTTTTAATCATATCACAATAATCTACTAGTAACAGGTTAAAAAAACAAGGAGCTTGGGTCCTCCAGAGGATGATGCCGTTTGTTGCGTGGTGCCACCATTTTCCCAGTCCTTCACAATGGAATTCCTGAATCATCCTTCACAACTCCCACTCCTTGAGGTTTTCACATCTCATAATTCAAAAGGCCCTGTCTGTCTCCAACATTCCCCACAACAATCTCTCTTTATCCACCCTTCCTTTCTTTTCCTATTTCATTCATTCACAAATAATCTGTCAAAGAGCCACCCCATGTCAGGCACAGCGCTGAGGAGAGAGGCCATCCCTGCCCTGGGGGCCATGCAGTCACCTAAGGGAGTTGAGCACAGGAGGAGAAATGCAGAGCTACAGGAGTCAAGGGCACCCTCCATTAAACAGGGCTGGGGTTAGTGCCCCATCACTAAAGCTGGCCCAACATCTACAAACTTGTCACTACAACTTCTATCTCAGGGACAGCTGTCCTTCCAAACCATGTTAGGTCCAACCTTCTAATTTACCTTCAACACACCTCTGGATGGCCTTTCTTCTCTGCTTAGAAACCTCCACTAGCTTAGAAACGCAAGCTCCCACCAGCCGAACCCACCTTACCTTCTAACCACTGCTACCATCACACTTAAGCTGTACGCTATAGTCAAATACAAATTTTCCCAAGCTCTCCTTGTACCTCATAGGTTACTATTCTTCAGTTTCGTCCCCACATTCCCTTGTACATAGGGGTGGCTCAAAAACATTTGCTAAATGAAAGAATATGTGAAGAAATGAATAAATGGATTTCAGGCAATTCAAAGCCAAGACACAGTTTAATACTTGTTTTCCAGTGCAGCACATAAGTTAGCTGACTTGGAACAAAGCTGAGACAAGGCCAGTATGTGAAACTCTCTTCACCACATTTTCTTGTGTGAGAGGGGAAAAAAATGTGGTTATGTTTCTATGAACCAAATCAAATACAGTATTTAGCAAAGGGTCTCTGGAATGTTACAAGTAACACTTCATAATTACAATAGGGTTAAGTTCAAAGACAAAGTGATGAAAAGAAACTTTCTAACTTGGGGGATTCAATTCCCTACATAAACTTCCTTCTTGTTACTCCACGTACCACTTGCATTTATATTGCTATTCTACTTTGTCATAAAAGCAGTCACCTTGTAACCTTTTTTATCAAATAATCTATGCACTACCTAAAAGTACACTGGGCTCCATCAGGCGAACTATAGGTTTACATTATACAAACATTCCAATTCTGCCTGCTCAGCTCCAGTTGTCAATAAAAGCAAGCAGTTGCAAAATAGCAAGATAGGTTCCTAGCCTTCAGAGATCAGATAGGAGCCTACCAGTTTTACAAAACAAACCTTTCGCAATCACAGAAGCTAATCTGTCAACAAATTACCATTAAAGTCATACCTCCTGAAAGTTCAAAAAGAGATGTTTTGATTAGACAACAGATAGGGAGAATTTATTATTATTATTATTAGCTTACTGGTCAGGGCTTAAAATTGCCTTCTCAAAGTGGTGACGCTTTCTCTTGAAGTCAAGAGGGTACATGCACTTCACTCTTAATGAAATGTGGCATCTGGGTTTCTATTACCATGCTGTCTTATGTTCACAGGTCTTTTTTGGTTCCCCTGCCATCATAATTTTCAATGGAGAGATTAATGATGCACAACTGTTTGGTAATCAAAACTTGAAAGAATTCCACACAAGGCTCACATCACAAGTTAGATAAACCTTTTACAATAATATTTTGACAGAAGGTAGGTCTAAACTAACAACTAGAGAACTAACTTTAGCATTCAGATTGAAATATACCTTTTCTAGAAAGAGCCATAAAATGAATCTAGGAGAGTGGGGTTTTGTTATTATTGTAGCTGGTTTCTCTCT
The DNA here is from genome assembly GCA_029593785.1 of Cabassous unicinctus. Lineage (NCBI taxonomy): Eukaryota > Metazoa > Chordata > Mammalia > Cingulata > Chlamyphoridae > Cabassous > Cabassous unicinctus. The sequence goes on from JAQZBX010044541.1 coordinate 9,428, forward strand.
ATTTGTTAGAATTACTTAGATTCTTATCTCAGTTTTGTTTCCATTTGTTAGTATGGTTACACTAAAGTTTTGGTGGCATTGAATTCAGAGGGAAGGGAGGGGAAGGAAGGGGAGACAATCTGACCATCAATACTTTCCGCAGTATTTGAACACTACAATGTCATCGTTAAGAATATATCTTGGCAGAGCAATGCCTTTAAAATTAAAGCTGGGTTTTTACCTACCAGGTAGGGTAGGTGCTAACCTCTAGCACAGTACCTGGCCCCATGAAGGCATTCAATAAATATTAACACCTGGCCACTTCTTACCCCAGCCTTCGCACTTAGAGATCTCTTCCACAACATACAACATGACATGGGTCTCTCTCTCTCTGTAGAGTGAATGACAAAGAAAAGACTGCCCACTGGAATTTTAATATGGTTCTCCCAAAAGAATATGGGGAAAAATGAGAAACAAAGGGGTGGTTCCTTTCATTCGGATTTTTTGCCAGTCCAAAACTGACAGGTATTTCTTCCAGGCGCTACTATTTGCAAAGAGCAATTAGAGCTGGAAATATTTGCAGGACAGCCTCCCTCTTCTGCTCAATATCCACTAATAATTTTAGTAATACAGACTTAATGAAGGGATCCATTCCTTCATTTTTGAAAGTGAAGAGAAAGATTTTTATTTGTTTATTTATGTTGAAGCTAAAAAGAACCTCTTCTCCCACCCTTTAAAATGCTGATACTTTGGTCATTAAAATTCCATTTCCCACGTTCAGAGATTTATATTCATAAATCTTCCAGTCTCCTCTGATACTGGACTTTCTACATTGTTCACATGCAACAACTACTGCTGTCTTTTGGACCAAAAGTTCCAACACCTTGAACCAAATGTCAAAGAAACTATGTGAAGTAAACACTTTGCTTATCCACACTTTCTAAATAATACATGTTCAAATTCCAAGTATAACTTAGTTGTTTTTTTTTTTAATGTCTTTCTTGCTGACTCCTCTGAACTGCCCTCCTCTCATAAAATGATAGCCACACCTCAAAACCACAGCAACCAAAACTCCTTCTATAGTGATTTGCAGACAATAAAACTGCCAGGTGGTACTAAAAAAAAAAAAAAAAAAAAAAAAATCATTAAACGGAATGTTGTTAAGAAATAGCTGTTTTATTTAACAGCTATTCGTTTTTATTGAATAAACATTTTCTAGTATGCATTCTGTTAATTGACCTGACAGCATATGCTGTATATGGAGAAACTTCTAAACATTATGCTCTATGTAATATGCTTATCTGAAAAAGCTCTCATTTGCAGCAATATGGAAATAAAATTCTGCTTTCAAAAATTCAAGACTTTTAAAACGTATTAATCCACACAGTTTATGAAATTGTTCTGGACATTTTAAAATCCTTTCTTTATGGAAAAACTTTAGTAATTGGTAATAGTATTAGTTACTGAGTTTCATAATGGAGTAGTGCATATCCAATACAGAACTTTTACAGACCTAGAAATGAGGCTCGGATAATAGGAAATAAAAAGCAGTTATGATATTGGGTAAAGAATTACTCAATGGCTAAATGAAAATGTTCAGAAACGCTATCAAATTATATTATTAGAAAACTATTGTTATAATAGTTTCATGGTCCAGATATAAATAGAGTTGAAAAATTACAGCGATAAAACATTCAGTTTTGAAGAAGTAAGGCAGTTTGTGAGTGTGTTGGTGGGCTCGTCCAGCTAACCATGGCATCACCTCTCCTTTGCTGTAGTTTCTGAGTGATAATGGAAGCTTCCACATCAGAATCACCAACTCCACTGCTAGAGAGCATAATTAAGGGACACTGGCTAGGTGGGAACTATGGCAAACTGGAGGGCTCCAGGCTCCCTGTAGAAAGCAGCAAGTGGTCTCCAAACAGCCATTGCCCTTGTGGGACTGTGGGCCCGGGGATACCAGAGCTCCTGATTTTTCTAGAGAAAATGGAAACACCAGATTTTCCTCATTTCTCTGAGTTGGCAACTAACTAATTTTTATTTTTAAACAATTCTGTTTGGACTCAATCGAGTCAACCGACACACCAAACCCAGCACAGAGCTCACTCACTTCACAGTAAATCTTTATCAGAGCTCTCTACTCTAAAAGGGCATTTGCTATAATTTGTAGTGATCTCTCCTAATACAGAGCCAACATGGAGAGGTTTGCATTTATGTATTTTAAATGCTGGCACTAGGTAAAACTTCCTCTGTATCAATGATGGTCAGGCTGCACCAGGAAAGTCCCCCAACGTTTGGTTCAAAACACAGTGTAATTAACTCATTTTTATACCAAGCCCTTTCAAGCCAGATCTTTGTGTTCCATGGACTTCTAACATATTTTACAGTTCTAATTCTCTTCCACTGTCCTACATTAATCAAAGCTGTAACCCCTGTTGTCTTTGTACTACGGAATCAGAATGTGCCCCTGGCGAGGAATGGGGGAAAAGTCAACAGGAATTAAATTTCAGTGCAACTGTTTACTCAACTGTGGCCTGCAGTTATTGAAATTTTATCCGTGGTTTTGTGTGACTACCGCAGTAATGAATTCAGCATGGCTGTGATTTTCTCACTGCTGGTATTCTCACTTCAAGTAAAAACCTGTAAAATAAAAATGACGAAAACAACCAAAGTCCAATGCATTTACTCTCATATGTCTGCAAACTGTTTAATTGTTGCAGTTTTCAGTCTGGAAGAAAACTCTAATGACCTCAGTCCCTTGCATCTTTTTCAACCATCTATAATTTCATCTACAGATTTTCCTTTCCCCTAACAACCTGTTAAGAGCCTCCTCATATCGTTAGAAGAGTCAAACAGTTGACAATATTTTGTTTTAAAAGGCCTAAAAAGCCCGTCAGCCACAATAAGTGAGGTTTTAGCCACAATTATAGACCCAACTGCTGAAATCCACCTTTCTTCCCAAACCATAACAATGATAAACCAATGTAAAAAAGAAATCACATTGTTTAAAATATTTAAAAAGCGTTTCAAAGTACAATAAAAATCAGTTTCTTGATCTTTATATCAATATCCCTTAATGGCAAATTTTTCAATATGGTAAAGAGGGAAGATGTGGCTAATTTTATCACTGGTAGTTTTTACAGAACATGCTGTTGAAATGCACTTTAATAACATTCTTGTATACTGCCAATTTGTGGTTGTTGGGTGTGTGTTTTATTGATATATATATATATATATATATATATATACACACAAGCATATATATATATATATAGAAAGAGAGAGAGAGAGAGATTTTGGTTGCTTACTACTTTAAGATCCTGACTATTTCAGTTCCCCAAATAAAATTCAGCAGAAGTTAATTTCCAATTTATTTAATTAATGTACTTTTAAGTACTGCTTATCTGTGCTTCATACTATATTAGTCAATAGTCTCACATCAATTGTTCCATAAAGAAACAGACAATATCTTGGCCTCTGTCTGGTAAGGGCATAGAAAATGATACTCCGTAATATCAACTATTTATTCTCAGTATAACCATAAGTAGCTAAGAACACCACAAGAACATATGTTAGCACAAATACATGGATCCCTTCTTCCATTTACTGATGAGTTTCACTAACAACCTCATTGGTCAGAATTTGGCTATTTGCACTAACTTAAATGTACAAAGTTTATGTACAATATACACTGTAAGTTCCAGCTGCTGTCTGAGGTGCAGGACACGAATGGATTTGGGCTGCCAAGGAAAGACAGATCACTTAAATGACATTCTCTGAATGAAGACCTTGGTTTGTCTTTTAGTTTCCCTTCCTTTCTCTTTGTTCTAACTTTCCCAACAGATTCCAGAGTTTCATGTTGATTCCACCAACTCCTAAGGACTAACAACTTGGTAATTCTTTGTATTTTTTAAAACCCTTCTTAAAGAAAAAAAGGAAACATGCTTATAAAAGGCTCTATCCCTATTAGAAGGGACTCTTAGCCTCTCTAGTAGATTCCAAAAAACTAGTTTGACAAAATGTCTGCAACCTGCCCCCGCTCCCACCAGCTCCCCAGCCAACGATTTCTGTATCTTTCAGAAAGTCTCAAAGATATATCCTCCTTTGTCTACCCTTTCCCAAATGGCACAACAACTATATATTGGATAAAAGAATCAAGAACTAAAGTGGGAAAAAAACCCATCCATTATCATTAACAAAAACTAATAATGGTTTCTTGATTCCAAAAGAATTTGAAAAAGCAAAGCCTGCCTTCTGGCAAATGCTCTTTACTTGTATGAATTTTTGTCAACACTCTGGCAACACAACACTGTTTCCCAGGTCACCTTTACCATTTGGAAATATTTTTTCCCCAAGCACACACAGGCACCCATTACATACCTGTAAAGAGTGTAACAGGAATAAGATATCCCAACTTATGTCAATTTAGGGGGGCCACCACTAAGTGATCATTTAAAACATTAAGGGGATTTAGCCACATACAAGAAACATATGCTAAGTGTTTCACGTCCCTAAATTCTTATAGGTAACAGGAAGCAATTTCCTACACCAACCTCTGTGTTGTTGATGCTTTCCTATTATTTACCCAACATGGTCTGTACTTCTTGTTTTCACTCTCCTTATTTACCTCTTTTTTTCTCTTTTTTAATCCCTTATTTTGTTTCCTTTTCCATAAGTCTTGAGCCTGGTTTGTTTTCATTCTTTTCAATTAAATTGTGGGAACCCTTTTTCCAAAGATTAATTTCATTAAAAACAGATAAAACATTAGATTGACACGTGCGGGGCTGGAGGGTGGTCAGAGGTCCACCACCACATTTCTCAACACTGTCCCAGCAAGGGGGCTCTGAAGATTGCACAGAACTCAGAGGCTTGAAAATCAGTCTCTCAAGCCAGCTGCTGGAACCCTAGAGAACCGAAGCCTGAAAGACGCTGCTGACAGTCAAGCAGAAAAGCATCCAACATGCGCAGCAGTTAAGAGCTGTAAGGTTAAAATTCACACCCGTGTCCTCCGCACCCCTCGAGTCCAAACTCCAGTACCTGCTGCTGCTGCTGGATGTGGGCGAGGTCGGCTGCCGCGATGTCCCCCGCCGGCGTCTCTCCGTTGGACCGCCCCTCCCGAAGACCGCCACACTCTAGCAAGTGGTTGCCGCTGCTGGACCCATTCTGAATGGCTGAACCGTTACTTTTTGTCTCAGTCCCAGATTCTTGCATCATGACTCAAAAACCTGGTGTAAGAATTTTCAGGAGGGAAAAAAAAAAAAAAAAAAGGAAAAAGCAGCTGTTAAAACAGTTGTTGTACATAAGGAGACATGCCCTGTTTTGAATGTTGCCAAACTGTAAACAGTTGTCATTTTCTTTCACTCAACTTATTCCTCTATTACTGGTCAAGTCTCCTGGTTTATGTGTATGGAACTGTCAGTCAAATTCAAGTTTTCGTAGTAGTGCTTTAAATATGGTATCTTTTTCCTCTTTGCTAAAAGAAATATTTTCAGGTGAACCTCCAATTGATGATTAAATTACTTTGATTATATCTGGATGTTTTGCTTGAAAACTAATGAGTCATCGTATGAAGCATATGCAGTATATCATTAAAATTTAACATGTGCAGGCACTCTTTGGCAATACTACACTCTGAGAAATATTCTCCAACTTCAGTCTATCAGGAGATGACACATTACCAGGAGGTCTGCAGAGGAAAGTCATGCTGCAAACCTTCACAGACACACGCCAAAAAGCATTTTAAAGGTTTTTACTCTTTGGACTCATTCAGGTACTGAAACTCTTCAAAATTGGCCACTCCAAAAAGATGGGCCACTTTTAGAGAGAAAAGACAAAGTCCCCGCTTTTCAGAAGCTAAATAAATTCAGATTCTTATCTTTGCCTTATGGTTAAAATTGACCTAAGAAATCCCCTTCAAAGTCAGGCATGCTAGATTTCTCCTGAAAGGTCAGGGCCTCCTCACATTTGTTTTGGAGAAAATCATGCTAGGCAGATCTAAGAAAAGGTCTGAATTTGAAAGTACTGAACATCTTTTAGAAAAAATAAATACTGTGCAAAATGAGTAGCTAGAGAATATCGCCTAGGTGTCCACATTCTACCTTGTAACTCCCTGATCACAAAACAGTCATCTCTAGCAGCCAATTCAGCTCTCTGGCTCAGCAAAGTTGTACAATTATAATATAAGATACCCAGTATTTATTAGTATCAATTGTTATCAGTGTACTGAAGACCAATAGTGTACCAGGCCCTCTAGCAGATGAGATAGATATAGACACACACACATACACCTAATCTACTCCTGATAACAGTCACTACCTCCAGTTTGCAGAGGAAAAAACTAAGACTCCCCAAGGATTATTATTATTATTTTTTGAGGTACCAGGGCCAGGGATTGAACCCAGTACCTCATATGTGGGGAGCTGGTGCTCAACCACTGAGCCTCATTGACTTCCCTGAGTTGGTTTTTTTCGTTTATTTGCTTGTTGTTTGTTTGTTTGTTTTTTTAGGAGGCACCGGGAACTGAACCTGGGACTTCCCAAGTGGGAAGCACGCACCCAACTGCTTGAGCCACATCCACTCCCAACCCAAGGATTAATTTAACTTGCCTAGGATATATCACAGCTAGTAATGGTGGGATCAGGATATGTACCAGTTTAGTCAAAATACTTAACCATGTGTTTTCTTAAAGCTGGTGTGCAGTGGGGGTAAAACGATGATAACGGTAGGCTCACACTTCCAAGCTCAAAAATTAAGACACTTGGAAAAGAGAAAATAGCCACTGAAAGAAGTTGAAATTAAAAACACAGAAGCTGAGAAAGGCCTGAGTGATAAAGACTTCAACATGAAATACCGAGATCCCAGATAAAAGGGCTGAAGATTGTTAACACAAATTTGTTCTGTCATGGAAAGGCTTACGTACAACCAGTACTACAGATTGCTTCCCCACACATGAAATACGCAGAGAAATTTAAACATTCCAGACATCTTTAGATGAGGTTGTCCTCTTTGCTAATAATTGGTTTATGTCTGTTTTCTGCAGACTTGCAGGAATACCAAATGGAAGAATTAAAAGCAGAAAAAGTCACAGCGTTCTTCATTTTCTTTCAGTGCATAGTATCATTCAACGTGACTGTAAACTTCATAAACCCAAAAGACATAGATTTCTGAAAGTTAATCCAATTCTGAAGTGGATTAAGAATGGCATTTTTCGTCAACAGGTGGGAAACAAACTCAGAAGCAACAGCTGATTCACTCTTGTCTCTTTAGATCAGATTTCCCAATAATTATAGCCCTTTAAAAATGCATTCATATCCTTACTGTCAGCAGAGTAAATAATCTATGGAAAAACAACTAAAACCTCTAAGATAAAAGAACCAGGCAACAAGATACTTTGCAGCAATATAAGTATCTTGTTCCTCACCAGAAAAGGAATCAATTTGTAAAACCTAGATATTTTTCTCAGTGTTTCACTTTCTTTTCCACAAATGTGTCCATTTGTGGAAACGCTAAGGAAGGGACACAGCGTTTAGGTATTTAAGGGAAAGTGTGTTTATCTTTAAGAAGTTAGAGGAAACCCATTTAAGTATTAGGATACATCACAAGCATTCCTAAAGAAAGTAACACCATTATTGTACCTTCAGGAAAGCTTATCCATATCAGAGAATGGACCCCGATTAATGTGGTGATAAATTATCAAGAACTCTGTGTATTAAAATGGGTAGCAAAGTATTATTCTGTATTTATATAGGTGAAATTTCTTCTTGCTAAATGGTTTCTTCATAATAGGAATTAGTGCATATCCATAAACTCTATAACCTGCCCTCCGAATGGGGCACATTTGGCCAAATATTCTTTCTGGCAGAGTAGAGCTGCCAGTAGAATGCTGCTTTCAAACCATGTGACCATAGGAATTTCAGACCTGGACACAGGTGGCTATGAGACCACCCTGCTTTTGGTTCCTCAGTTTGACACCACCATGGTGGGTGGGGCAAGAACAATCTCCAATGCACAATTAGATGAGAAGGCCCAGTTTTTGCTCCATGCGGTTCCAAAGACGACTGCCAAGTCCTCCAGTACAAGTTTGCAGGAATCAAGCCAGGCAGCTTGGCTTGTGAAGCAAGTTTGTGAGAGTGCAGGCTTTGGGACCAAAATTGCATAAAGGATTATTTTGGTCTGAGGATGTCCTTAATTAGTCAAGTGCTAACAGTAGTATGTAGGTTGGAAGATTTAAAATTTCCCATAATCTCCCACACCAATCAGGAGAAAACAGCTTTATGAAAAGCACATGTGAAAAATTAGGAGCATCATTGTCTAAGTAAATTTCTAATGGTATCTGGGCTAGCAATATTTCTTTCTATAGCACAATTCAAACCATTTAATAAGCCTTTATATATGTAGAATGCTTCACAAACTACAAACCCCCTCTGATGTCCTTTTCAACCTCATACTAAGTCTATGAGGGAGAAAAGGCAAGTAATGTTATCCCCATTTTACAGATAAGGAAACTAAAATTCAGCAGGTTAAGGAACAGATGCACCCATACCCATTCCCCAATGCAGACATGAACCTGTCCTTTCAATAAATGACTAAGAATTTCCAATTTGCAAAGCCCTGTGCTAAGTGGTGACTGAATAAACCAGCACACAGAAAACTAAGTAAATTCCAGAAAAGACAACAATGAGAATGGGAGGTGGACAAAGAAAAGCATCAAAAATATGACCACAAAGTGTCAGTATTCTTTAGCAAGCAGCTCTTGGTGTCTTTTTCTATTGAGTTTTACAATATTAGAGTGATCTGAAAGCAAATCAATGTATATGAGAGACATCTGTCTTCTCCGTATATCACTGAACAATGCACTCTCTTCTTTTAGAGCGAGCTTGTCCCAGGCACTCAGTTTGCATAATCTCTGCTTCCTTCTGGGACTCCCTATAGCCAACTGCCTTGCTTCACGACAAATTCTGAACATGAAATGATACATACGCATCCAAAGTGCCAGACTACGAAGACATGGCACAGGCAGGGTATGGCTACACCTCTGAAAAGTCCTTGCTCCAAAAACAAGGCCAAACCTTCCTCTGGCTTCCTGTATGGCTTCTCCAAATGAGCTGGGACTGTTTAAATCACACATGATCTATTAAACACACTTCTACAAAGGCTGGTGCTACAATTGCAAGGATGTCAGAAAGCTTAAGGAAGCCAAAATGGCCCGTTTCTCATCTTTCTTGGAAACATGACAGAGCTACTGATTTCAAAAGATCGATTTTTGTGCTGGAGGGACTTGTAGAAAGGATAAGAGCTGAGTTTAGCATGCTTATTTATTGTCGTTGCCAACAGAGCTGCTCTCTGGAAGTATTCTGGAAAATTCATAATGCCCAGGCCAATGTATTTATAGTAAATTAAAGCAATGCTTTATTATTATGATTATTTCCTTGGTTACAGTGTTGATGCTGAAAATTTAGGGAAAATAAAGCCCTTGTTATCATGCTTGTGAAAGATTTTAAGCTAACAAAAAGTTCAGTCTTGATTCCAGGGCAGTTAATTAAGGTTGACCAAGTCAGGCAGAAGTAAATTAACTTGGCTGATCAATTATTTATATGAAGCAGAATAAATGCCCTTAAAGAACTTGGTCTGTTCATGAAAGGATGTGTAAATTAAACTAAACATAGATTTGTAAAATATGTTTCTACTCCTATGGGGAGAAAAGTAGAAAAGTGAATGGCGAAATCACTTTTAAGAAAATGATTAGAGGGGGGCGGATGTGGCTCAAATGGTTGGGCGTCCGTCTCCCATATGGAGGGACCTGGGTTCTATCCCCGGGACCTCCCAGTAAAATAAAATAAAATAAAATAAAGAAATGATTAGAGGGATCACACAGTCCTTTCACCATCCAAAAGGAAAAATTTCCTTTTTCATTGTTCATACATATGCAGGGAAAGAAGGAAAATGGCACATAATTTTGAGGAGATAGCAGAAGCTGTTGAAAGGAAGCAAAGATGGAAGGAGAGAAGGAGAGAGGGAGGGACTTTTAGAGAAAATATTCCCCATTCAATATTTTAGAAAGTGAATTTCAGTATTTTAGAAAGTATGGCTATTACTTATGCGTTAACACAATTCAGAGCTTGTAGACTGGAAAAGAATGGGTGTGGGGATGGGAGTAGCTTTACTTATTAGCTTATTTCTTAAATTACTCATGTTGCATCTTTAAGATTCAAAATCCTCAATAATTGTGTTTATGCAATTCAGGAAAAAAGATAAACCTGTCTGTAACAGGATATAAAGCATGCATTTATTTTGGGATCTCTTCTGGCAAATGAACTGCTTCCTTTTTAAGTGTGTAAAGGGTTTGCCTGGAAACACAAGACAGGAGAGTTTTAAGGGACAACCTGTCACGCAGATTCTTCTCTCCTGGTAGGTAAAAGATGGGGCAGCCTAGGCCACCAAATGAGCTCAGGACTCTATACTCCTCATGGGGGTGTTACTCCTATTCAAAATACAGATGGAAGCAAGCAATAGAAGACATCCCCAATCAAGGTGGGGGGCTTGCAGCAGAGTTTGGCAACAAATATGACATCATATCGCCTAGCACGGGGCGCCC
>JAQZBX010044542.1:9413-21498 GCA_029593785.1 Cabassous unicinctus
GGGGGGGGCATCTGTATTACCCATTCATGGATCCTCCTGTATCGATTGTCTGTAAAATCTCATTCATTCATTCACTCAAGAAACATTTTATTGGATCCAGTGTAATTAGCACTTGCAATCACTTCACACCTTCTAATTTTGTGTTATTTAATATTCTTCTGCCTCAGTTTTCACTTTTGTAATGGGGATAATGGCAGTGTCAATTTCAAAGGGTGATTATGAGGATTAAATTAAAGGAAAAACTGCATGACGAATCATTTCCAGAGTTTAGAACACCAACCTGGAATGTATAAATGTTCATTGATATAATTAGTATACCATGGTAAAAATATTATCATCTGCTAAATTGAAACAATGGTGATGATAACAAAATGAGCACATTCATGTCAAACACAGCATAGTGCTTACCTATATTGAAGTGAATATATTTTGGCTGTTTTTCCTTTCATTCATTGAGTATTTACAGATACTCTTTCTCTCTTCCAAGAGTTTAATATTTTGATTAATATTTGAAATGATTCTACTCTGTTTTCCAAAAGATGTTAACAGTATATTTGAATGTTACTGCTTTTTCTCTCTTGCACCCATATATTTATAGTTTTCTACTAATGAGAACATAACTTTGAATAATGTATAAAAAGCACCTATGATGATGAAAATTTCTGGAACTAGATAGAGTTGACAGTAGCACAAAATTGTGACTGTCCAAAATGACACACTTCAAAGTGGTTAGAACATTTTACTAATTAGGTATCAACTACCCTCCTAAAATAGATATTCAGCTGCCAATGCATCATCTAAAAATGTTGAAAAGTTGTTTTTCCAGTACTTTTATTTCTTGTTTCTTTTTCTCATTGTGTTGTACTGTTGGGATGTTCCAGCATGTTCGTAAATCATATTAATGTCATCCGCTTGATTTCTTCTTCAATATTTGAGGGAAATTCTTCTATTCTCCAGCCACAGGACTCCACCAGGTCATTTTTGAACATGTATGTGTCATTTTATTAATTCCTTCCTTAGTTATTTTTCTGTAATTTGTTATCCTGAATCTACTTGGACACATCTATTTTCCAAAAATGGATTGCTTTCCAGGGGATTTTCAAATTTTGATATGGAGATATAACTAAAATTATATTTCCAAGTGCAGCATTTACTTATATCTGTGGTGATTTGTCTTTTTCATAATTTTATGTATTTCTGTTCAATCTCTCTCCATTTTTAAAATAAGAATTGATTTCTGATTCATTTTCCCTATTTGATGGCTTTTGCAAAGAATTTTCTATGAGATTTCTTTTACAGTTCTAAGATTTTTTTTTTGCCTTTTAATTCATTAACTACAGGCTTTATCTTTATTATTTACTCCCTTCTTTGTTACCTATGTTTGTTTTGTGGACCTTTTATCAAAACATGATCAATTTTTTTAATTAACTTTTTAAAATTTTATTATTATTATTATTTTTAAAGAAACTGTATATCACATAAATGTCAAGTCAAACTTTAATGGGTTCCCATATTCCCCATCCCCTTCACTTCCACACTTTTCCCATTAACAACTTTCATTAGTGTTGTGCATTTGTTATAATTCATGAATACATATTGAAGCATTGCTGGGAACCATCATCTATAGCTTACATGATTATTTACACTTTGCACTATGCAATTTTATAGGTTTTGACAATATGCATAATGGCCTGAATCCATCACAGCAATGTAATGTAAAATAATGCCAATGTCCCAAAAATGCCTCATATCATACTTATCCTTCCATCTTCCTTTCCTCAAAACCACTGGTGATCACTGCCTTTTTACAAATTCTTCCATTTCTAGAATAATAATAATTCTTTTTGTGTATATACTTGCATTTCCTCTTATGTTTGTTAATTCCTCAATCTTGATTATTTTTGCAATGATGATGCCAAATGCACTTCTCATTGAGAGGCAGGCAATTACTTGAATTAGATCCTTTGGGGCAGATGGAATGAACTGTCTTGCTTGCATTTGTAGATACTTTCTGTTTTACAGGATGGGTGTTGGCTACAACACTGCTGAGATTTAGTGCTCAACTGGCATACAGACAGCCAGAAGCTTCAAATCTCTAGGACACTATTTAATGGATATTGTGTTAATTATACGTTCAAATAAAAGGGACATAAGAAAGAAGTGCAAGAAAATTATAAATGAATACAACTCTGAAATATTGGGGGGAATAGGTTAACATATATTCCAAGGTAAGGCCCACTGAAAGGCTTCAAAATTCCTGGAGATATCTGCCCTGCCTATAGTGTCCAAACTTTCAAAATTTTCATTCCATGAAACTAGAATGCAATGTGTTCATGTGCAGTTGGGAAGATATAGTCAAACAAAATGAATCAAAAAATCAAGATGAACATTACAACTTTGAGATGATCACTTTCAACAATTTAGCATAGCCTGTTGCATTTTTTTTTTACCTTGGTTATTGGCAAGTATGGATTTCCCTATAAAGCTTGTATGCTAATTTAAATTCTCCATCCACAGGAGCAGACTGATTATCCATTTTAGCAGCATATGATTGCTAGATTTTCCCAGCCAATAAAATTTTGTATTAGGACTTTTTTAAAAGGACTTCTTAAATACTGCAGAGAAAATGACATCTTGTTTTTATTCCATTTTTGTACAATAGTATTAAGATGAAAACATTTTCAAACATTTATATCCTCATATACAACTGGTTTCTGAATTGCTAATATCTAATGTGCCTTTTTCACTCAATAAATAAACAACATTTCTGACTTTCATAAATAAGTGATTTGAGTAGATTATTTTCGTATTTTAATTTTTCTGCATGGTAGATTTTTGCATTGAGTTTTTCAATATTATAGTCAATTTTTTTCATATTTTCCTCTCTTATTTCTACCCAAGACTTTATATTCAGAAAAGACTGTCCCTTTTTAAGATATTATATATATATGCAGACATGTATATATCTGAAAATTCATCTTTATTTTCTTCTAACAGCTAGTCTTTTCTTCCACATTTGTTTGAAATTTCCTTGGGAATATAGAGATACAAATTAATAATAGTATCTTCTTCTAAAGAGTTAAGAAGGCATTGAGCACTTTTTCATAACTAAGGAAAACCTCTAAATAACTAGGAATTAAATATATACAAGTTACATGACATAAAATAATATACCCTAAATCATAATGAACATCAAATTAAGTTTCAAATTCTTAGATTATTCCCTTTAAATTCATAAAGTAAAGGATCATTGCCACACTTTCTATTAGTCTTGTATTTGTCTGGAATTTCAAACCAATGCACTAAGGTCTAAAAGAGAAATGTCTGTTATAAATTATATGAAAATGTGTTATTTATAAATTATGTAGAGAAAGTATATGGATTTGAGAAAAATTGCTGAAGTAATGAGAAAATCCAGAAAGGTAACACAACATAAGAAAACCATCCATTATGCATTTTGTCAAAACCTATAAAATTGTATGAGGCAGAGTAAACTAAAATGTAAGCTATATTCCGTGATTTGTAGTAATGCTTCAATACGTGTTCATGATTTGGGACAAATGTATAACACTAATTAAATACGTTATTGTGAGAAAGTGAGGGAAGGCAGGGGGTGGGTCATATGGCATTCTTCTCTATTTTTGATATTATATTTATGTAATCTAAAGCATTTTTAAAAATAAAAAAATATTTAAAAAACAGAAGATTTTCTAACATAATTGCAATATAATGGATACAATAGAAGGAGGATTCTCATTCTTAATAACATTAAACCTAAAATATAGTTAGCAAGAAATGAGAATGATATTCATAAATAATATTTTAAGAATGGTTATCAAATACATGGAGCAATTTTTTTTCTTAATGAAGTAAGAATGTTATCTTAGAAAAATGTCAACTCTTTATAAATTAATTTGAATCATTAATAGAATCCTCATTAAAATTCCAATGACATTTTCCTTGCATGTGGCTAGATGACTCTGAATTCATCTAGTACAATTAGGGAATGAAGTTATGAAAGAATATGAAGTGACTTTCTCTATTCAACATTTAAATATATTATAAATATAGATATTTAAAAATAAGGACCAAAAGATTTGACAGTTTGCTCACTGTAAACCCATGCAACAAACAACAAAATATTAAACTCCTATTCTGAGAGATCCTGCTACATTTTCAAATAAAGGGGCAGGGATTTCTTGAGTACATAGGCAGTGGCTAATAATAATTAAAAAAAGACTAGTATGTTAAGCCCTCAATATTGATGCATATAACTGTTAATCTTATTCTTGTAAAATTGAAAAATAGCCTAATAGTAACTATTGCCTGAGAGTTATGTCCTGAAAAGCTCCTTGTTATTCAAAAGTGACCTCTCTCTCTAAGCCAAATTCAGCAAGTAAGTTCACTTCCTTCCCCCCTGCCATGGAGCATGACTCCCAGAATTGAGACTCCCAGACTCCAAGTGATTAAAAACAAGCACCAACCAGTGATGCATTTGGAAAAAGACCTTGACCAACAGGGAGAAACATCCATTACAAAACAGTTCTTACAGCTATGAGATTTCAAAATTGGTTGGGATGTCATTCCAGAGGTTTTGCTTATGCAGGTCTCAGGAAGACCACACTGACTGCAACTGTGAACAAAACCACAAATAGGGGTGATTCTGAGAGCTCTAGAGACACTTAGATACTATAGCCAAAGAATGACCCCTTAAAATCAGACTCCACTCGTAAGGGGCAATAGCAGGACAGATTCACTGCCCCTCAACTGCCACCACTGTGGCTCACACCCTCCCCTGGCTGGACCAATTCTTGTCCACCTTTCCTAGCACTGTGACTACCATCCCCATACTCACCCCCATCCTCCACAGTCCCTGACTGTTAGTGCTATTCTAGTGTGCCAGTGTGCTACCCTATCAGCCCACCTTACCTTGGAATATACGAGAACCTATTTCCCAGATGTACCAGAGTTAGGCTCAGTTATAATTTCTGTACACATAATTTTTTACCCCTCTTATTTAAGCATATAATTAGCACAATACATGTTAAATATATTTCTCTGAGACTTAAGTCTTCAGTCTGTTCATCTGCCATTTCAGCCCTGAATCTCAGCAGAGTTATGGCAAACACTTACTCTCCAGTCTATTGGACTCCCCCAGGACAAATAGCAACATAATGATGATGGGCAACCAACATCCCAATACACAAAGAGCATCTTCAACTGCAAGTACAACAGTTTCCTCCATCTGCCCCATAAGATCTAAGACACCTCTGAATCTGAGGCAGAATGGGTATCAACGTCCTGAAGTCCTATAAGTAGAGGACTGAACAAACATAAGGGTGAAATGCAACCACAGACAAAGTAAACTTATTAAAGTTGTATTAATGGAAGAACATATAACACTGATATAAAGATAGTAGTTACCAGAGATTCTGAGGGGAGGGTTAGTGAATAATAGGTGGAGAACATAAGGAATATTTAGGGCATAGAAATTGAGTATAAAAGGTCAAAGATTTATGTTATCTGAGGAGAAATCATCATTGGGAGGACAGATTAGTTCAGAAATAGACAAGCAGTGGTCTCTCAAGAGCAAGGATGGCTCCTAATAGGGGAGGACAAACCAGTGTGTAAAGACATCTTGTTGCGTGTAATTATGAATCTTGTCATCCAATGAGTCAAGCCAGGGGGTCATTCTGGGCCCTGGGGGGATGGGGAGGGAGGAACAGAATGTTTCAAACAGGGGTTATTTAGTGGTCAATGAAAATGTTCTTCATTACTTTATATTGATGGACACAGGACATGGTAAATAACATCAAAATTTATAAAAGTGCACAGTGTAAAATGTAAATCATACTGTAAACCATTGACAATGTTTAGTAGCTATGTTTCACTATTTGTATATCAGTTATAAGAATACTACCACGCACATATAAAAAGGTATTAATATGGTATGAGGAGAGGGGGAGGAGGTTAGGTATATTAGAGACTTTTGTATTCTCTGTGTTACTTTGCTGTGACCTAAAAATTCTGTGAAAACAAAATGAAAAATAGTGAGACCCAGGGAAATGAGATGGGAAAGGTGCCACGGAACAGACTGAACACCAGATATTGCAGTGATAAGAGGCAAAATGACAAAAAATATATATTTTTAATTTTTTTATTTTATATTTTTCATTTTTAAATATTCCAGTCTTTTAATTTTATTTTTAGTTTTTTCTAAGTTTTCATGTATTTTATCTCTTACACTTAAATTTATCATTATTATTTCATTTTCCTATTAATTGTATTTGGCTATTGTATTGGCCTCATCTTTAAAGAAGCTCTGGATCAAAGAAGGGTTACAACTGGGGTGGGAGAGGATAGTTGGTGGGGGCTATCAGGGATGGGGGTACATGGGAGGAAGTTCACCTGAACATACATACAAGGTATATAAAATTATTCAAATGTTCACAGGGCATTGTCCTAGTGGGTGAAGAATCACTCAATAAATGAGAGAATACTTATTTCCCATCATGGAGAGCTTTGCCACATTCTCTAAGGTAGCATCAACAGTCCCCCAAGTGCAGGGCAGTGTCTGGCAAAGGAGGATGGTCCACTGATAGACCTTTGTTATTGATGACTAGCTTTATGAGTCTTTGCTCCTGATATTGAAACTTAGCCTATTATTATGGGGTGCCTAAACCTTGCCTCCTGAGAACCTCCTTGTTGCTCAAATGTGGCTTCTCTGTAAGCCAAACTCAGCATATGAATCCATTACCTACCTCCCAGTGTGGAACATGACTCCTGGGGAAGAGCCTCCCTGGCACCGAGGGATTACTACCAAATGCCAATTAGCAATGTGACTGGAAAAATACCTCAAATAAAAAGGAGAAACGTTAATGACAAATGAGTTCATATGGCTAAGAGACTTCAAAGTGATATGGGAGGTCATCTCAGAGGTAATGCTTATGCACATCTCAGTATGACCTCATAGACTTCCTAAGTGGATATCACCCCAAATAGAGAGACCCCTGAAGTCTCTGGAAACACCCATGTTCTCTGTCAGGGAAGAGAGCTCTTGAGGTTGGTGCCTTGCCAGTGGGCCCTATTTTGGAATCTGTGCTCCTGAGATTGCCAGAGTTGGACTCAATATGCTTTCCTGCACATGGTCCATCTGTCCTTTCTATTCAAACCTATACGTGGTGCTAGAGTTTGTACATGTACATTCAGAGACTGGAGTCTTTGGGCAGTGCATGTGCCATCTGGGCCAGAAATCTTGGTGGAGCTGCAACTCCTACTCTACAGCTCAATGAACTCACCCAGGACACTTGGTGGGGAGATGATGTTGGACAAAGGCCATCCCAGGGAATGGAGGAAGTGTGCAGTTGCAGGCACGATAATACTTAAAGGAGATCAGGAAGTTATCTTAAAACCTAAGCAGCATAGTTGAAATAATGTGGTAGAAGGAGAAGCACTTGGCAGTGATGATAGTCTCAAGGCAGAAGTAGCAGCATTTCATTTGGATAGGATTCTGGTTTTCTGCCATGCCCTCTTGGTGGTTGGCAGATTTGTAAACCTGGAGTCAGAGATCAAGCCTGTTGCCAGTGAGTAGCTTCTAAGCAACTTCCTAAATGTAGGAAACAATACTTGCCTCTATGGGAAGCGGTATTACTGTGGAGAAACACACTCAGCTTCTTTTGATGAAGACACAGTGGAAGGATCTGTAACACTCTGGCTCACAGATATGTGGCCACTGTAGAAACACTAACACCCATGGGGCAGAACTTATCAATAAAGCAAATTTGTCAGGTGAGAGTAAGATGATGCTAGGAAGAAAATGTCCCCTTAGGACACTGGCCCATGCTGCCTGGACATCATGGACACAGATGTCTTTGATAACCTGGTTGCCAATGCTTACTACCATCAGTATGAGATCTTTCAAGATGATGAAGACTGCAAGTAGGCTTATCTTTTTTGATAATGCCAAAAGCTTAGGGAACCCATCACTCAATGAGAGAAGCATTCTTGCCCCCCCATCTATCTGTCTATCTATCTATCTTTCTCTCTATCTATCAGTATTGCATCTTTCAGGTTTCCACATTTAAGATTAAACTACCTAAAGAATGGTTTGCTGAATCTGCCTTAAAGTCTTCCTTGGCCCGTGACCCCATCACCCCAGTCTTCTCTGACCCTCACTTGGACCCTGTGGACCTGTGGCTGCTGAGCATCCTGGCCACTGTGAAGCAGTGCACTGACCAGTTTGGGCAGACTCTGTGCGGGTGGTTGACAGGATGCCTCTCTCCCACTTGTAATTCTCAAAACAAGATATGTGAAGTTCTTTTTAAAAAGATACAAAGTGAGCACAATCAATTCTAAATGGTATCATATGGATGGTAAATGGCCAGCATCTGGTTTTGGTAACAGGGGACAGAGTGGCCTAGTATGTCTTTCGTGTTTTCTGTAGCAGAAAATAAAGCAAAGATTACAGATTGCAGAGTTGTTACTGTTAAATCATATTCTGACTTCCTTGGTTTTGTGTGCCCTTTCTAGAAATTGGCATCATAGTCTTAATTTCTCATGCCAAAGAACAAACAGCCAAAGTACATGTGATAGATTAATGTTTGCATTGGTTCTGGAGTATATGTTTTAAGTTAAACCATACAGTACTTTCTCCACATGTGTGGATTATCTGAAAACACTTCACTATCTCATAAGTCCTTTTTTTTTTAAAACCAGAACTAATAAAATTGTTACATTTACTGCTTCCTAAGGAGTGGTGGCAAATTAAACCTTGCATTCTCTTGAAATAAAATAGTACACACTGTTGGAGGTAGTATGCTCTTAAGATAAAATTTGAGAAGGAAGCAAAAGCAGAGAAGGTGTTAGAGGTATAAGCCATTGAGTAATGGTGCTTTTGATGTTTCAAAGGGAAAGAAAAAAGGAAAGAGATCACTTGATAAAACGAGAATTGAGAAGATGATTGAACAGTATACTGAGCTCATTAATGACATCAGAACCCCCTGTATTTATGTTCTTCAGGTGTGTGAAAAGTAAAGACGATTGTGTACATAAGTAAAATCTGTGTTGTCATTATTTTGTCCAAATTAGCCAAATTATCAAAAGAAAGAAAATATTGTACTACCCAAGAATGATTCTCTTATGGAGGCTTTTTTTTTTCCTTTTGCCCAAAGCAGACACATCCTTTCTTAATTAACAAAGCAAGCTGAAATAATAACTTGAATAAGAGTAAGGTTGCCTGACTTCTCTGCCATCTTCATTTCTTTTCTGAACTGAATTTCCACTTCTGCCTTTAAGGCCTTTGGACACTCAAGTTGCTGCTCCCAAGAGATTGGCAACCATGCCTGTGTCTTTCTTGTGAGTAAAGCCAGCTCACTCCTGCAAATGAGAGTGAACATCCTGTTGATAGCTTGACCTATATGATTTGGGCCATTAGAAAGGCTGGAAGCCAAGATTTTAAGCCTTCAGCATGTGAAAATTAGGAAGTTTCCATGAGGATTCTTAAGATTTTGATATATATCAAACTCTAATTTCATTATTTAGTCAATAGTGGCATTCTCAACCCATGATGTAGTACTACCCTTCCATCTCTGAGCACTCTCCCATTTTAGATTGCTAAACCACAGGCTTATTTTTGTGTCCTGGCAAAATGATTTGACATGTAAACAGTTGCAATAAAACATAGGACAAGAAGATTACATGCTTGGTGTGCCCACTCAACTGTGTTCAGAGTTGTGTGCTTTATTCCTGCATATTGTCTGGGTACAGTTCCACTTATGTACCTCTGTCCACCAGAGACTAATATTTAAATAATGTTGTTGAAAAACTTCCATGTTCGTCATTGCACACCTGTTTGGGGCAACCATAATTTTTTAAAAACAGACTTAGGATTTAAGCCCCAGCCTTCTCCTAATGAAAGAGAACGGAGGGTGGAAGTTTGAGATTATTTATGAATCCTAAAATGAGAAACATTATGTTTGTAAACTAATTTATTCCTCTAGAGGCATTGCTCCTCACTAGTAAATGGAGTTTTCACTCAGAGGTAATATGTCAAGTAAAATTTAAGTTTGAAAGAGAGGAATTCAGGAACATCCAATGCATATTATTTTTGGAAAGATGAATCCTATAGATGGAAATTTTTCAGTGTCACCTGAAGATGACATGTCCTTCCCATGAAATCCATCTTGCTTTTATTTTAAAAAGGGGGTGGAGAAGGTCATTTGGCAACCCTTTCCCATCCATCATATTATTTCAGCCTCCCTCATTTATCTTGTTTGACCAGTAAATGGCCACACCTGAACAAATGTGAAAAGCTTCTGTAAGGGAGCTATCTCATAAAAGATAGACATTCTGTGATCTTGAGCTTCAGGAAACATTAGTAAAAGTGTGTATGTGTGTGTGTGTGTGTATCTGTTATTTTAGCAAGAAAATATATTTATTTTGACACAAGGACACATTAACTTATGTTGTTGAAGGACATGAAGCTAGTAAAAGGCTCTCTTCTCAGTCTCTGAGCCAGGGTACTGAGTGGCATGATCACCATTCAGGATCACCAACAGAGAAACTCTGGGTGCCAGTTCCCACTTGCCACATTAGTGTGCCATACAGACCTGACTTCCTGAAGCTTACTGTACCCAGAAAGGCCTGTTTTTCTCCTTCTGATTCCTCAAGGATGGGTGGTAAATAGGAAGGGGATGGGTACTATACAGCCAAGATTTCTAAGGAACCAAACAAAAAGTGTGGGAAATATTGGGGATAACTTAACTGGGAAGCTAATTTACTGCTTATAATGGACGTGGAGGAACCATTTCTCTTTCTTTTGTTCTGCTAAGGATTTATTCTCAGGGTGTTGGAGAAATAGACATTGTACTTGGTAAGACACCAAATAAGAGAGGTGCAAACATAAATTCCTAATATGTTCAACGGGTTTGCATTCTGGAGAAAACAGAACAAAATAAATGATAAAAGATTTTTTCCCCCTGAGTTGGCACCCTCATTTGTTTGCACATTGCTCATTGGTTTTCTCATGGTGTTTTTTGCTCATTGCCTAATCACTGTATTTACTCATTGCCTGTTCATTGTTTTTGCTACTTGTCTGCTTGTCAGTGTTTTTTGTTTGTTTGTTTGTTTATAGATTTTAAAAATAATTTTTGTTGTTTTTTTATTTTTTTAAAGATATGTATATTACATAAATGTTACCCAATTAGATATAGGAATTCCCACATGCCCCACTCACCACACCTCCCAAACCCTCCCACATGAACATCCTTCATTAGTGTGGCATATTCATTGTAATGGATAAACAAATTCCGGGGTTTTGTCATTAAGCATGGACCATAGTTCACATTGTAGTCTACACTCTCTCTCACACAGTTGTTCAGGTTGTGTGATGATATAAAATGGCCTATATCAGCCACTGCAATGTCACTCAGGATGAATCCCAAGTCCCAAAATAGCCTCCATATTACAACTGTTTTTCCCTCTCCCTGCTCTTAGAGCTTCCAGTGGCCACTGGCTCCACAACAATGCTGTAATTTCTTCAATTGCTAGAATCACAATATGTACAGAGTAGAATACCAGTAAGTCCACTCTAGTCCATAGTTCTTCCCCCAATCCCAAGGATTCTGGGATGGTGATGTCTACTCTACCTCCAATTGAGATGGGGCTTATTGCCATGGGGAAGATGGATGGGACTATCATCCCTGCAGCTGCAGACTCTCTCCATTTCCTGGGATGGCCATTGGTTGCCCATGATCATCTCCCCACCAGTTGTTCTGGGTGAGTTCAATGAGCTGTAGAGTCTGTTTTGCAACTATGCTGAGGTTCTGGGCCAAGCTGGCACATGGACAGCCCAAAGATGCAAGTCTCTGGATGTACACCTAAACACTCTAGAACTAAGTATAGGTTTAAATAGAAGGGACAGAGGAACCATGTGCAGGGAAGACACAATTGAGTCCAACTCTGTCACTCTCAGGAACACAAACACCAAAGTTGGGGCCACTTTCAAGGCACCAAACTCCAGAGCTATCTACTTTGACCATAGGACTTGGGTGTCTCCAGAGCCCTCAGGAGCAACACTATTTAGGGT